>CAEGAF010177972.1:0-69932 GCA_903067075.1 Micropoecilia bifurca | reverse complement strand
ACCCACTCGATATATTCCAACGAAGTATGTATATATATATATATATATATATATATATATATATATATATATATATATATATATATACACTGCTCAAAAAATAAAGGGAACACTTAAACAAGGATTTGTTATTTGAGTGTTCCCTTTATTTTTTTGAGCAGGAAGTGGCAGTATTACTTTTGAAAGGTATTGTATGCATGCAAATAATTTAACTCGCAATTTTAACAAAAAATAAATAAAAATCTGAGTTTTCAGTAAAGATTACACTTTAATCCCACCAGGCATCTTTGGAACCAGTTGAAGACGTCCTGAGTCAAAATGCTGCAGAAAAACTCCAGAGTATTAGTGTTGAAGCTGAGGGCAAAAAAATGAGGCATCAGTCCAAATAATTTAGCTAAACAATATTTTAATGATGTTAATCATCAGTCCATATATGTTAAGAGTGTTAACATGATTATGAGAAACAGCCTCCAACAGTGTCACAAGTGAAGTACAGTCAGAGGGAGACAATTTTAAATATCCATAGAAAGACAACACACTCAAAATAGAATTACTTCATTGAACCGTTTTTCTTTTTTGTTTGTTTTTGTTTTGCTTTTCTTTTTTCCTTCTGTTTTTGTTGTTTGTTCACATTAGTTACAAGACTTTAACCGGTACTGTATTTACATAGTGCAAAAGAAGAAAGAAAAACACACACATATTAGCTTTCAATTACCACATCAAAACACTTTGATGAAAGTCATTACACACACTCAAACCCACGCACACACACACACGCACACACACACAGCGTACCTTTAATTAAACCAGAAATACTTTCATTATTTCAAAGCATGAAGTATACAGACAACCCCCCGGCACACGGACATCCCTTAATAGTCTGATTATTGATCAAATACCCTTATCAAATTGTATTCCGACTGTTCACATGTTCAAAGTATTAAATGGCTTTAATAACAGGATGATTGCCTTTTTTTATACAAATTTGAATTTTGGTTTTTCTTTTTATGCCTGTATTTACAGAAATATATCCATAAACTTATGTTAGACTGGAAACTTATGTTTACTGGTGCTTGAAGTTTGGTGAATTAAAAACAAACAACAAAATAAAACTGCTCATTAAATCTGGATGAGCTCCACTGTGATTCATTTCAGTGAAGCAGAAATGGATATCAGGGAAACTATCAATGCGTTTTGGTTACCAGTAAACTGGTAAATTCCCATATTTCCTGGGCTGTTAAGTGGGCGTAAATCTCAAGTGATTATAATAGAAGAGTTGTGTGGACGACAACCTCTTTTGGGGGAAAATAAACACTTAAAAAACAAATAAGGATTATTTTTCTTCCTTTTTTTTCTTTATGAAGCACAGGTCAGGGATTTTACATCTCCAATTCATTGGAAAACCTCTAACACTTTCACACAAGGCAAGATCAATATGACAAACCATTAAATGCTTTAGTAGAACCACCGAGACAAGGTTATATTCACAAATCCTATTTTGCTTCTTAGAAGTAAAGTTATTCAAATAATCTAGATACAGAATGAGACACTCGTTGTTTAGACGTTAAAAACACTGTGGAGACTGATGGATGGGAGGGAGGAGCCGTTTTGGCTCCAACACAAAAACCTCCCCTGACACTTTAGAAGCAGATGTCAAAACTGACTAGGTAGTAAATGCAAATCTCTCTATCCCTTGGTAAGCAAAATGAACGGGAGAAAAAAAAAGAAAGAAAGAAACACTGTATTTAATATACAGATAAAGCCAATGAAACAGCAAAGTGAGTCGAACGCATGAGCCTGTAAAGCGCACACACACGCAGACGAAATACATGTAGAGCTGTAAACCTCTTCAGAGCTCTGGATGAAGAAATATTCCCCAAACTCTGCGTCGCTCTCAACACTTGCTCCCAGAAAAAGTCTCCATAAAGAGTTCAGCTTCAGAGGTGAAGAGGGGAAAAAAAAACAAAGATCAAGTTTCCCCCCACCCTCTGGATTCAAGTGTTGCAGGTTCTGGGTTGAAGAAGGGAGGGCGTCCTTGTTGTAGTGTGAGGGGTGGTTTGGTCTGTGAGCTGGTCAGATCCTCTGCGACGTGTGTGAATGTTGGTCGACGGGTTGATTCCTGAGATAATGCCTGGTGTCAGGGGTCACACACGGAGGAGACGGAGGGATGGAGAGTGAGCGAGAGGACAGACAGGAAGTGGAGAGGAAACACTGGAGTGGCTTCAGGCTGAGGCTTTCTTCGCTTCCACCTGTTCTTTTTCCTCCACCTTCGGCTCCGTGACGTCCGCTGAGTCCAGGCCGTCCTCGTCGCCGCTTTGCCCTCTCTCCTCTTCGTCCTCCTCCTCCTCGTCCTCTTCCTCCTCCTCCTCCTCCTCCGTACTTTCTTGGCTTTTCCCAAGGTGCAGGTTTTCCAGGGTCTTTGACACCCAGGAATCGATGCGACTGCTCAGGGTGGGCACTTCGACAGAAATAGGCTCCGGAGTGTAGTCTTCCTCCTCCTCGTCCTCCTCCTCCGCCTCCTCCAACATCCCCGGGACCAGGGTGGAAGTGGTGGAGGTGATCGAGGAGGTCAGCGGCCCCCTGCAGCTCCCGTCCAACGATCCCGTCTCCGTGCTCTGAGAGGCCAGCTCCAGCCGGTCGTCGGCCCGGACCTCGTCTTTCTCGGCGGGACCCTGCGTTGGGGGGCCGGTCCTGGGCTGGGGGGCGGCGGAGCCTGGAGGGACGCTGCTGCTGCTGGTGTTGATGGTGGTGGTGTTGGTGGTGCCGGTGGCTGCTGAAGTCTCACTGTTGTTACTCTGGGAGGCTGCGGAAACCACGGGGCGACACGGCTCCGTCTCTACAGGCTCCGGTGCATCTGACGATTCCATCATGCTCCTCCAATTCGTCTCTGAAGGAAAAAAAGAATAATGTCATTTCATTTTTTTTATTATTCATTTAGTTTTAAAGATAAAAAGAAAAATCGGGCTTGTAATCGATTTTACAGCGAGTTCCTGTTCTCCTGCTCTCCAGATACCCAACATCACATTAGTATACATTACACACGCACGCACGCACGCACGCACGCACGCACGCACGCACGCACGCACGCACGCACGCACGCACGCACGCACGCACGCACACGATAGGTTACAAAATAGAAGAAAAGCAGCGTTTATGCTATGAGCACCCAATGACTCACCTTCTTTTGTGATTACAAAAGAAGGTGTGTAGATGGACTTTATACGTTGTGGAATGTCATTCCATGCTTCAGTATAAACATAGAAAAATTGTCTATGGCTGTCACAAAATATTTAGAATCAGACATCAAACCTCACAAATCTATTAGTAAGACTGCAAATGTGCCAAACGTCATTGTAACACTCATGTTTTTAGGATATTTCCCCATTTCTGGGAATGAGAAGAGATGGGACTCCAATTATAAACGCTGCAGTACCCTCACTGCGTCAGCAGGTGGCAGTAGCGTTGAAAAGCACACCAACCAATTCAAACCAAAGATGATTGAGAATGTGTTCTGCATTTTTGTGTACTCTGTCGTGACCAAGTACACAAATTCTGTGGGGATTTGGAAATTCAGGAGAATCTTCATCATTTCAGCGTTATTAGTCAGACAGGGTGCTCGCCTGTTTCAGTAAGTTACATTTAAATCCTTTTAAAGATTTTTTAAGACTTCTAGGAATGAAATGTAAGACCAACATGACACATTACCAGATCCATATGAACATTTTGATTAAAAAAAAAATAAAATTATTGTCATCGATTCTTCACGGGAATCACCAAAAATAAAACTTGACTAAATTAAATTTGAGACCTCAGACGAAAATATAGTTGGTTTTTAGTTGTTGACCTTTTCAGTTCTTAAATTCAGATTGTTCAAATGTTAGCCCTTTTTTAAAAGACATTTTAAGACCCCATGACAAACCCTGCTCTGACAGTCTCAGATTTCCTGCAAAACTCTAAATTGTGAACATAAATCTAGATAAAGAGAAGTCCACTCTCATTCTTTTCTCTCCAGACAAGAGAAAAAGTTAGCATAAAATTCAAACATAACCCAAAACGCTATGGGCCAGACATGAAACATGAGCTCACCATACTCCTTTTCATTGACCTCCGAGATGGGCTCAGAGAAAATGGAGCAGAAAGAGATGGCGGAGGCAGCCGAGTGGTTGCGTGAGTGGCCCATGTGATGTGGGACCTTCTTGTCATTTTTCAGAGCCTCCTCGGCCTGCTCCTGCTCCAGGGCAGACACCATGTCCTTGTAGGCCTTCCTCGCCTCTTCTGTCAGTGACACCAGACGATTGAAGAGACCCTGAGAGACAAAAAAAATCATCACAAATAATCCTGTTTCCAGGCTCTGAATATTTTTATTTATTTGTTTAGTCCAGAACAACATTGCAAAAGAAACGCTGAGAAATTAAGCATTTTAGAGCGATAGCGGTAGCCTACCTCGGCCCCAGAGAAGTTAAAAATTCCCACAACGCTAACAGGCACCAGCTTGTTGACGCAGCGTCCAAGAGCTTTCCTGCCCAAGGCAAACACAAACGGGATCTCCTGCTCCCTTGCCATGGCAATCACATTATACAACGCTTCATCCAAACCACCTGCAACACATAAAACAGTTGGAACCTCAAATCGCCTCAACAACAGGGTGCAACAACACAGTAATTTGGCTCAGGAGCATTCAGTACCTATTATACTGCTGGGTTTGGAATCCCTTTGCATGCGACCAATTATTCACACATCTGGTATTAAAATGATTTCATGACTTTTCTAGTCATGATTTTTGGACTGAGAGGGAATTTCTCTCTACAAACATCTACACATTAAAAGGATTTTCTTATGTTAATGGAAGAAAACGACCCTCAAATTATTGACCGAATTTATCCCTTTTGCTTGAGCGACTGTCACCTTTAGCTTGGATCTTCTCGCAGTTGGGAGAAATGATGACACACTTGATCTTGTGCAGCTTCATGTGCTTGGTGACCTCTCTGAGGCCCATGACCAGCCGACGTTTAGATTTGGCTTTGGTGGGGTCTTTCTGGTAGACCCGCTCCTGGAAGCGAACCAGCTCCTGCAGCAGCAGAGTCACGCTCTCATCGATCTCCTTACTCAGGACTTGGTTACAGTACCTACAACGAGGCAGGGGGAAAGGTTATAGGTCATTGTTACGTTAGTGGTAAAGCCTCAAATAGTCACCATAAAGGACGAAGCTGCCTAAGATAATCACAGTATTTAAGGAAAACGTATAATTCAAGAGTTGATCTTCGAACTTTTTAACAAAAAAAAGGTTTTCCTCAAAACTACTGCCTGGCTGCAGACCCCAGTGGTGCATGAGATCACACTGCACAAGTCAGCTAAGTTTAGCGCCATCTGATCAGGTGTCGAATCTAATGTGGCGGATAAAAGCTCCTGCGTCAAATGAGCAGAGTTATAAAAAGTTTCACTCTAAAGTTAGACAAATTTTCTGTCTGGTTTCCTTTTCAATGAAGATCTGTTTATGGAAACATTTTGTGGCAGGCCAGTCCAACTCTGCACCTGCTTGTGCTAATGAGACGACTCGGCCAACCAAGTCCACTTCACGTCCTGCTGCTTCAATCACATTTTATTGTGACAATAATGTCGATATCTAAATGAATGCATTATAAATGAGACACACTCGTAAATGGGAGTTTCTAAACACAAGTCAATCTGGGAGTCGCTTGGAAACATTAGTTTCCACTATGACATTTTAAACAAAACGGTGTAGCAGTTTTTATTTGGAGACGCAATCATGACCGAAAAGAAGTTTAATGCCATTTTTGTCAATATTCTGAATACCTACCAAATTAAATAAATATAGTACGTATTTTTGTTTTGCTACACACTTTAAATGGCTGACATATACCAACATTTTATGTTGATTTAACATGAACTTTTGTTCATTTTTTTTCACAATTAACAAACGTTAATTTTGTTAAACTTTTGTTTGTTAATTACCAAGAGTTTCCTTTTTGTTTTTTTTTACAATTAACTGAAGTTATTTGTGAAAAAAGTAGCCGTCATAGTGACTATAATAAAGCGCAAACAGAAACAATAGTTTTAGACTTAAGCAAATAGCTTAAGAACCATCCTTGTGCTTTTACGTCAGGTTTTCAAGCCAAACTGCGGTCGTCGTTTTGCAGCTGGTAAAGAAAGCTCACACAACTAACTGCGTATGTTTGCTGCAATTCATTTCAGAATGAACTGCCATTTTCAGAAAGAGGAAATGCCTTCAGCCTGATGGTAAAGCACAACAGATAAAAAAAATATTCATCAAAAGGTCAACATGGTGCAGTGTGAGTATTCAGCGTCCTGGCAGCTGGATCTCAGAGGAGGAGCTTTGGTCACAGAGGCCTTTTGGAGACTTTAAAGAAAAAGAAACAAGCAGCTAGAAAGCGGTGGGTTGGGACAAAGGGCCTTTAAGTGAAAGCATGGAGGAACAAAGCTGTGTTTGAGACGTCAGGCATCCAGTTTTGCTAAGCGCTAGACGTTTGTGCCACGCTACAATTCTTTATTGTCCTTTCCCACCCATTAAAACCACCCCACTGCTTCTCACAGCCAAGGTGCTTTTGGAGTGGGACATGGATTTTGCTGCACCAACAAATTCTGTCCGCCGCATAGTGAACATTTCCATCCATCCAAATACCAGAGGTCGCTAATAACATTTCCACGTGGGGTCGGAGCAGCGCACTCACTCTCTGAAACGCCGGCTGTGGATCTTGGTGATGGCGTTGGAAGCCATCGGGCTGCCGATCCCGGAGCTGGCAGGAGAACCCTGTGACACCGGGGTGATGCTGTACGGGG
The DNA here is from genome assembly GCA_903067075.1 of Micropoecilia bifurca. Taxonomy (NCBI): domain Eukaryota; kingdom Metazoa; phylum Chordata; class Actinopteri; order Cyprinodontiformes; family Poeciliidae; genus Micropoecilia; species Micropoecilia bifurca. Next base: position 63,113 of record CAEGAF010177972.1, on the reverse strand, counting down.
AGTTCTGGCTGGCCGGGGACAGGGAGCCGTCGCTGGGGACGCTCAAGCCATTTTCTGTACCACGAACCACCAGCAGAAACGTTTCATTAAAAATATTTCAACTTAAAGATCTTAAAACATGAAACATTACTGAAACCTCCATCGAACTTTCAAACCAATATTAAGATGAGTTTGTGGCAATAGTTGCATATAGTTGTATAATTACTTAAAATGTGTAACATGCAAGGTGTTTTAAAGAACCACTTTCAAATAATGATTATTTTAGTAATCAATTAAACTATCAATTATTCTGATGATTAATCAGATTTAAAGATAGGCACATTCGACAATTTTTTTTTATCTAACCACTTGAGCCTTTTTTAGACAATCTTAGAAATACCTTAAAATATGCAAATGAAGTAAATTCTTCTTAAATAAGAAAAAATATTTTATAACATCATTCCTTTAGTAAATTAAAACCTATTTAAAAGTTTTTTGAATGTATCTTCAATGCAAAATTATATACTTTTTGTACAACCTTAGCTTAATTGCTACTCTGACTATGTTGTTTGTTTTCAGTCTGTATCCTCTAATCATTAATCGACTACTAAATTAGTTGACATTTCAATAATCGATTATAACGATTAATCTTTGCGGCCCTAATTCCCAATATATTAACCACATTTTTTGGATTTCTTCAAATTATTCATTCCTATGATCCGGTATCAACACAGTAAAGTCTGCAGCATTTAGTCGAAGAGCAAGTTCCCACAGAAGGAGAATGATCCACGTACCGATGAGCTCACCTTCCTGGGACGCCGGCTCACGCGACAAATCATCGGTAAACGGGAGGCACTCGTCTCCGTGCTCGTCAGGACCTGCAGAGTCTTGCTCTGCACATGACTTTCCTTTCTTCCCCTCACGCTCCTTTAAGATAATCTAGAAAACGCAAAGGAGTGAAAGTTGAAGATGAATCGACGTATAATTCCGCGAGAAACAAAAACAAAGAAAAACAAGTTTTTATTTCTTTCAGCAGCTGCAGGTTATTAAGTTTAATTTGCTAACTTTTTTAAGGGCAGTAGGGCGTTTCACTTTGGGAATTTCTCTCTCCTTCCCCCTCTTTACTCGCGGTGCGGTGGAATCCAGAGCGTTGTGTGGGGCCGGGAGGGCTTGCTGGTGACCCCTCAACATGGACGGCACGCTGGTGGAGCCTGAGCTGTGGAATGGAGTGGTGGTTCCAACTGGGCAGAGGAAGAGAGAGAGGAAAAAAAACTCTACAAGTTATTCTAAAATAAAGAGCATCATGTGGGAAACTCCAGGATTAAGCCGTTGACTTTCTGTGATGTTTTTATTGACGCGTTTCATCTGCAAATAAAACAAATACCTGTAAAAGACAGTGGCTTTGTATTTGTGAGTTGTCTGGCCTTCATGGCCTGCTGTTGTTTTTCCAAAGCAGCCAACATGTCTCCCAAGTCGAGCTCAACCGAGGTTTTACTCTTCTTCCCCGCTGCTTTGGTGAACGCTTCCTGCGAGAGCACATGCTAAACCAATTAGAGGCCGCAGAGGAGCAAAAAAAATATTATTGCACGTGCAGCGCTGTGGATCAGAATGTTTCGTCCATACCTGCAATTTCTTCTGCTCCATGCTGATTTCAGAATACTCCTGGGCGGTGGCCAGGGCAGCTGCCAGAGCTTTCTTCCTCTGACTCTTCGCCCTCTTGGGAACAGAGGTAGTGATGGGAATGGGTGTCTGCACAATGTTGATTGGAGAGTTTTCTGGTAGGTCATCCAGCTGCAAAGCGTAACCATGATGATCTTAGTCAGAAACACTTTTTTTTTCTTTGCTACCGACCAGAGACGTTAGGCACCCCGAGTCCGCCAGAGCTCTAACTTCGAAGACGACACAAAAGCAGAAGGCTTTCTCCAACGCGATGAAAAAGACTCATCAGAGGCGATTTTGGTTGATGAGATATTTGACTGTAAACCTACAGAGATGTAGAAAGAGATTTCTCTCACCAGATTTTTAGGCAGTTTAGGTTGTGTGTGTGTCTGCGCCGGTGCAGGCTCAGGTTTGGTGCTGCGTTGGACAGATCCTCCAGCTGCAAGATCCGGAAACTCATCCTCATCCTAGAAAATGCGTGGAGGTCGTATTAGTTTAGTTATTTTTGAAACACAGAGGCTGAAATGCCTTCGTCTTGCTAAAATTCACACGGAAACAGACCGATGCTTCATCTAACCTCAAAGTAAAGTGGCTCTGGAGTGAGATCCCCACCAGTGACCACTGCTGGCTGGACTATTTGCTCCGACTGGTTGGATGTTAAACGTCCCAAGTAACCATTATGGAAATCCTGGTGGGAAAACAGTAATTCAAGTAAATAAAAGGGTTTACCCATCACGACCTGTGGATCTACCCTGGTAAGGAGGGCATGATAGGAAAGAAAGTTAAGCCGACATAAAACTACAGTCATAATCTTTGTTGTTTAATTTAGATGCCATGTAAAAACGTTACCTGTGGCAAGTTTCTCTGTTCAGGAATCTTCCTCTGATCGGCTCGGTGGAACTGGCCATTTCGGTCTCTCCAGTACTTCGGAGTGGCCTGAGATGCTACATTTACCCAGGTACCTGCTGGCAAATAAAAGAAAATGTTAAAGTATAAGAAAAATTACCATTTAGCAGTGAGGTATTGTTCCTACATTATTAAAAAAAAATCAAAAAAATCACAGGGACTAAACTTACCTGTCACCACACCAGTTTCCACTCCCTAGAAAAACAGAGACATAAAATAATTTACATCTGCAGATATATGAAAATACATAGACAAGCATGAATGTAATTATGCAAGAGTTCATTTCTTGCAGGGCTGACAGAAATATGAATCTGATATGATGAGCATTTAAAAGGTTAAAATAATTTCAGGTATAATTAAAAAAATGTTTTTAAGATCTATGGGGACAAATATTAAGCCACCTGATCTCATGGTTATCAATAGCGATTTTATATACAACCTTCATTTTAAAGCGAGATCTGCCAACGCAGATGTTTGTGTTGTCTTCCTTTGGAGATGACGATGCAATGCAAAACTACCTCTCTTATTTACTTCATTTAATATTTCAATAATCCAAGAGAGTTGCAGATGTTTTCACATATGTGCCTCAGAAGATAAACAGTTTGAAGATTTGAAGATTTTGAAGAATTTACTCCCTCCTTAACCACAGGACTCTTTAAGCACACCGTGTTAAACTTTATTAATGTTAAAGCTAACAGACAATTTGAGTTATAGGTACATTTAAACTGAACGCAGTCACAAAAAACACAGCAACACACCAGGATGCACTAATCAGTTCTGTATAAACGTCTAGTTTTCTTTTTTTATCTTTGGCCAAGCACAGAAAACTCAACATACCATCGGTGTAGCAATGTTCTCAGGAGTTCGCTGTGCCACTCCAGTGGCCTGGTTGTGTTTGGGACTACAGTAGCCACTGTCGCTGTCAATATCTGCCTCGCTGGCGCCCTGCTCGTTGTAGCCTTCAGCCGGGTGAGAAGCCCGTCTTCTCTTTGTTCGGTTTTTCCACATCTGTGGACTGACCTGCTCAGAGGCACAACGCCCCGTCGCTTCACCTGGGAAGTCTGAGGGGGGCGAAAAAAGATAAGTCTGTATTTTTCATTAAGAGACATAGACCCTGAAGACCTGGTCCAATTAAACAAACACGAAGAATGATTAACATTAATGGGGTTTGTGCACTTTTCCCCCCAGAGTAAAATTCAAGCATTTTCAATGTAGTTTTCAAACTTTTACACCACAACAGACAGGTTTAATTCACTGATACAAGATATAATTTATTACTTTTATGAATAAAATCTTGTGATAGTATTCTATAATGTATGTGCATAGTAAGCAAAAGTCTCTCACACACCCTAAATGCTTGACTGGTCGAAGAACAAAACACAAATTAAGCAAAACATAAAAAATGAATAATATTGCCTAATGTAATGTAATATAAGAAAAACTTTATTTGAATTAAAAAGATCAATAAGTCATTGAGCTAGTAGGAATAATAAATACCTACTACAATGAAATAATCCTAACAAATTGTGTCAAAATGTAACCTTCCTGTTAAAATTAAACGCTAAGAAAGAAGTAACAAAAAGGTATCTGAAAATAATTCTGGCATTTAGCAGATAGGAATAATTTTTGGTAATTCTCTAAAGAAGAGAGAAAAAAAATGGTTGTGTATGGAAATTGCCACTGTAAATAAAGTTTTCTAAATTTTAGGCTTTTAATTAAATGTTAGATTGCACTTCTCATGGCCTTTCAAGGACTTTACACATAAATCAAGCACTTTCCAAACCTTGAAAACATTCTGTTGAATTCTAAGTGCTTTCAATGATTTCTGGCATCCGTACAAACCCTGCATTCAGAAAACCCCAGCTAAGAAAAACTATTCACGTAAGGTCACTCTCCCAGCAGAAACTCGATTGGTGACATCATGTGCTGCACACATTCCCATCTCACACTGGAATCTCAGCATTCCAGTTCTTCTAAAGGTTAAGTCAAGGCATTGTCAACATCAACAATAACAGTAAGAGTGGTGCCAGACACCGCTCTTACTGTTATTGTGTCCTTAGCAGCTGACAGGAAAGCGCCTTGTCATGACGTAAAAAGCAGAAATCTTTTAATAACCCCGGAATGTGGTCATCACAGGCTTCAGTCAGCAAGAGGACTGAAGACTAATCCTGGGCTCACATGAGATTCTCCTAAACAGCATGGAAACCGTCAGGAAAAATATGACACAGGTAAATCAAGCCTTTATAAGATGGTTATAAAGTCTAGTTATCTGCTCGTGTAGCCAGCTTACAGTTAGCTGCTTAACAACTAAGTCAGGTGAACTTTAGCTTTACATAAACTTTAATAAACAGTTATGGGCAGTGTTCCTGTAATTATCACCCAGTGACTGCCTGTGTTTCCAAACAGCTTAATTTGTCATTTTTCCTCACCAATGGAAATGTGTAATCCCTCCTTCTGCCAGCTGACAGGTAGTGCACAGCAACAGTCTGCATTCTGGACTGAAATGGACTTTGTGTGTACTGGACGACGTAATTCAGAGTAGGATTTAATAAGCATTTGCTTATCCCTACTCCCTTTTGAACCAGATTTGATTATTTTGTACGTTTGATTATTTGTGTTTTCCCCTCATTTTATTTCTCTGATATTTTACATGTTTGAAATAAATAAAGAGAGGGAGTGGAGTGACATCACGGCGCTGGACGTGGCATGTCCAACCAACATCTCTGCTGCATTAGTGATATTCAAACTAACTTTTACAGAAAAGCCTCCAAAACATAAAAGCAGTTGTATTCTAAAATAAGTGTAATAATTGTCGTATTGTTCTTACCGGTCTGTTGAGCTGCGTCCACCAACATAACAGTCTTGGTCCGACCGTCGGGCGTTAATGTGCACACCTCCTTTTGCACGGCAACGTTTCTAGTTGGGGGCCGACGACCTCTCGGAGGTTGGCAAACACCTAAATGCGGCTGCTGGAGGAAGCGGAAAAACAGATGTTAACCGTCCGTTAAAGCTACAACGAAACGGCCTCGATGCAGCAGCAGAGTGAGTGGAAAAGCCTTGTTGAAGCTCCGCACCTTAGTAAGAACATTCGATCGGGGAATGCCTCTCCCTCTCTGGCCGGCCATCCCATACGCAGGCCCCAGCGGCAGAGGTCTTTCACCGACATCCGCTGACACGGGACTGACCACCCCGGCTTGCACTGGACCGGCATACGTCCCAGGGAAGGGCTGGTAGAAGCCCATCACAGGAGGGCACGGCGCAGGCATGATCTGGTAGTAAGCGTAGTCGTTGGAGACGGGAGGCTGTGGGGAAGACAAGATGGGGTAGGCCAGGTACGGACCTCCAGGGCTGGGGTTAGGCTGCGGCCAGCGCAGCTCCCCTCCATTGTACATAGGATGCTGCCTGTAAAGAAGCAGACAGTGAATGTCCCGGTGGGTGATTTAACTAAAGACGCAAAACTGAATTAACTCAAGTCCAGGCTGAACGAGGCCCAGATTCCTTTCGCCCGAGCGGTTTAACATGCATGATGTCTTTATGTTTGCTTTGCTCCAAGCATGGAACACAGTAAAGGCAAACGCTGATAAAGATCAACGTGACATTTCCACAGCCTCCGTCTACTATAGTGGGCATTTCCTTGCATTCAAATAGCGGGAAAGGAAACAAAGAAACGGATGCGTGCAGGATACAGACGATCACTGCGGACAAAGGAAGAGTCGGTGGAAACATTACAGTTTACTTTGGCTCAAAATAAACACCAAAACTGGAGAGGCGTCCCGTTCTAATTGAGGCATTTTGGAGAACAGAGGAATCTGGTGGCTCTGACAAAGTATGATAAAAAAAATATGATAACAATTCAGTTGTGAAACGTAACATGGGGGACACAATGTTCTACTTTTAGGTCAGCCGTTTTAGGGCTCATAGAGTTTGGACATTAAGTGCTAAACATGAAATACACGTTCTGGTGCTTTTTCACCCCCCACAGTGAAAGCAGCGCGGTACCTGTTGGGTTGGTTTTCCTGGACGAAAGGGTAGCAGGTGATAAGGTAGCTGGGTATGGGTGCGGCCTCCACCCCTCCGCTGCCTCCTCCTCCTCCGCCTGCCTCGCCGGAGAGACTCATGCTGACTAGTGATCCTTCAAAACCTTTCCTCTGTGGGATAAATGGTTCCACTTCAGGTGAAAGCTTCACATCCTGCACAGACGCAAACGAGCAACCGTTACTGCCGCACGGCGAGCGAAATCGAGCTATCGCCGGCTGCCAAGATGCATCTTGAGAAACAAACAGCTATAAACGGCAGAGATCCACTCGTCAAACTGATGCCTGGATATCGGCGAACGGCTTGAAGAGGAGGGATCTTTTTAGTGGCAGAACCCGACTCCAGAGAGGTTATGGCCTCCTGGCATATATACCCGTCATGGGCTTAAGTAATAAACTTCGACAACAAAAAAGTGAACAGCTAATTTACAGTGCTGGGCAAAAGTCTGAAGGCAGCCTTCAAATATTTACACTTGGACTTATTTAGGAGTAATTTTTTCAAAACTAGGTCGAGTATTAGATTCCCAAACTTTCTGGCAGAATTTCAAAGTTCTCAGTCCTTGATTTTTTTTGTTGAAATTATAGTTTAGTAAAATATATATTTTGTATTTTTTAATAAATATACAAATAATCATTACATTTGTCAGTCAGTTTAAACAAAAAGACCATCAATCCAGATATTACTAACCTTGGTGGCAAAAGAAATAAAAATGTGTTAAAAATGATTTTATCTTATTTGATAGTGGATCAAATTATCACTATATTAATTTATTATTTTATATCTATCAAAACTGATCAGTGGTGAGGAAATTATCAAATCAGTTTATACAAAAACTTTAAAACAAACTGAAAATATTACAAACAAATTTAACTAAAGAAAATCTTTAAAACTCCACATAGAAATTTGAAGGACCCTACAGAACTAGGCTCCTTAAACATTAGAATTAAATAAAATTAAGAAATACAAACGTTGCTCTGTAACTAATATGCGTTTGTAGTCTGTCGTTAAAAATTATTTTAGAGATAGGAAAGTTGTTTGTTCAAAGTCAGCTTTCATGATAACACTGCACCTCAGAGACAATCAGTCTCCACACCTTTAGGTTTATAACTTTAGTGTCGAGTTGATCACAGCTGGAGGTATATTTACTCCTAGTGATGCCGTCACTTTACAACCCTGTCATAATTTCTTTTATCCATTATGACATAATACTTGTTTTTTTTTTCTTTTCCATGACGCATCACTGACAAAAGTTCAAACCAAAACTAGAAACAATGCCTAAAAACAGCTGGCAGGAGGAAATTCTGGCTTTAATCAGAGCAAAATATTCTTAGAAAACTCTTAACCAACCTAAATGAATCATATCTACTTTTTTCCACAGAAAAAGTAGATTATCATTTTATTAGAAGTGAATAAAATACTCTCTAATCTCTAAAAAAACAACACAGAGACAGTGATAAATGCCAACTCTGTAATCATTTTCTTTCTCCTCAGAGTCGTAAGACCCTGTTTTAGACTGAAGTGGTAACTCCAACATGACGTCGCCCTTGCTGTAAAAAGTTAATGACCAAAGATAAATACTTTGAATGCTCTTCTTAATTATAGCTGTTACTTAGAATCAGCCAATGACAACATTGGCAGGTCGAAGCTTTAAATCAACAACAAACGCTGGGAAAATGGGCCACACATTTCTGATTGATGCGTTGCTACATTATAACTAAGGGTCCTAAAACCAAATTACCTCGTTAAGAGAAGTTGGTTTGCTTTATTTCTGTAATTATTTTTAAACTCGCAAAATAAAGCGAAGAACAAGAAAAAAAAAAACATCTAATTACACCAACTAATCATTACCTTCGCCAGCGAGGCGAAAAGACCATCAATCCAGATTTTGGTAATTTTAGTAGGAAAATGAGTTGATTGTTTTTTCCCTTTTATCTTTTTAATTGATTTTTATTATTTTTGCCTTTTATTCTTGGAACGCTTTCTCTCTGAACACTCTAGTTAATGACAAGCCTTTAATTAAACACACGTTACAAAGTATTCACTTGATCCGAAAATCAACCAAAGCAACGGTTTTGACATCTGGAAGCATCATTTGTCATCTCCCAACACCCTTTGCTCTACATCGTGGTGGCGCTTGTTGTCAAACTGTAATTTGCCATTTTGCAAAGAAAGAAGAGGTGACAGGGTTCAGCGTACAAAGATGTCCCCTCTCTCTGAAACCGTGGTTGTGGTGGATGAATGGAGTTTCAGTGCAGCCACTGCATGTTGCACAGACAACTATTGTCTCCCACTGTTGGTGTTTGTGGGTGGTTTCTTCACTTTCCCCTTAGGTGACTCTGAGACCTCAACCCATCCAGCGAAAGATAGAAGTCTATCAGATCACTCAAGAGGTCAAAATTACGATTAAAAACTGAGATTCCTTCTTTTTTTAAAGCTTCTCAAACCCAACACAGCGGTAATAGTCTTCAAATCCAAAGTATTTAGCAGTGCAGTAGCTCTGGACTTGTGCAATCTTACACTGTTGCTGATAGTGTGCCGTTATAGGATTAAGTGTGAGAGGATAAGGCAGGCACTGCATCACAGGATTAGCTAATTATCCAAAAGGACGCAACATGGACATCTCATTTTAATTCTGAAAAAAAAACCACACACACACACACACACAACACGGGGCATACGTAGACAAGCATGACCATAGACAGATATGTGGAGGAAAAACCAGAGGATTCATCTTTCCGTTCAGCCATCGGTGGATCAGTGCGTATGTGTTAGATAGAGGGAGGGTCGCTGAGAAAAGCTGTGATTGTTAAAAAGGGCAATGAGGTCAGACCCAGATGTGCATCCGTTTGGGATGACAGAACCAAGCTAAAACAGCCGGGCGTCTCTGATCTCACCAGCTTCTGTTTGTCCAAGCATTCATCCTGAAACCATGGGACAGTATCTGATTCTACACTGAAATTGAGCTGTGTGTGAAACACAGCGTACTACAGCTATGCACAGGTTTTTACAAAAAGAGCTGACACCTACCATGGCATTGTTACAGCAGTTAGGTTTTTAGGGCAGGATTAAATATAAAATCAAGTAGATTACTTCCTTAAGTGCTTAAATCGCCTAGTGCCACAGTATCTATGAGTCCTGTTTGCTTCTTGTAATCCAGGCTGCTTTCTGAGATCATTGTGCCACAGATTATTAGGGTTTGGAGATTAAAACTCTACATGTCATTACTGTTATTGGTGTTGTTTTAACAAATCTAAGAATCCTTAAGCCTAATGTCTGCAGACAACGTCATTGGTACTAATGTGGTTACTGCTTAATTCACTCAAGTCAGCCATTTATATAAGACGTGAAAGTTCATTTAGCACGACTCGTTTGACCAACTGTGAGTCATGCAACACTGCTATGTAATGCTTTTAGTGGCAGGTTAAATTGAAGCTTTGGCGTTTAAACAGGGAGGGAAAAAATCCGATCGCGACCAAAGTTAACTTTCTGCATAGCTGAGAACTGCAACGGAATGACAGACATGCAGAAGAACCAGACATTTCTCTCCTGATGGTCCACTCACTGAAACGTCTCCGCCTCTCTTGACAACACTCATGCATACACTCCTTTCTGACTGAAACCTTCCAGATCTGATCTGTCTACATCCAAAAACTGATACAAAAGTGAAGCAACAAAAAAAAGGTATATATGACGAGGTTACACCAAGAGGCAGCCGCGTCTTATGACAGCTGAGAGATATTAAGTTAGCTTCTGCTAGCAAAGAACGCTAGCCTGCAACCACGGCGGAATAAAACGCAAAGGAATGCGGTTATGATTATTTCTAGTAGTTTGGTGACATAAACCAAGCACAGTCACAGTGGCTAAATAATAATACGGCGTTGCGGGTTCGTAAGATACCATTAATGCTGTTTTTAGGTTAGCTTATTTAGCTGTCGTCTGTCTCAGAAAACACCAAAGCCTGTTTCTCGGCTAGCATCGAATAAGATTCAAGAGGGCATTTGAACGCAACAAAAAGTGACGACGCAGTTGTTGTTGTTATTAACAACAGTGGTTGTTTTTTGGACAACTGCAAAAAAAAGTCTAAATTTCGGCCTCGATAACCCAAACTAACGTTGCCCCGTTTCTTTCCACAGGCTAAAGCGTTAGCTGAACCCATCAAAAACAGAGCAAAAATAAACCGTACCTTAATGTCATCAGCGTCCATGTCAGTCACCGACTCCGCCGCAGATCGTCATTGATCACTATGTGAACACTGTCAGGACGGAGCCCATTTTATTTTCTTCATTGTAAATAATAATAACCACTAAAGCCTAAGAGCGACTCGATGTTCCCACGAGCTCCACCGTTAACTGTTGCTGCTGCGTCAGCTGGAGCGTGAAGCGACGTCTGGCTACAAAGGAAAAACTGCTGTCGATGAGGAAATGGGAGGGGCTCAGCATCATTTCCCAGCCGGCGAGTCAACAGAGAGCCGGCTAGGAGGAGTTTGCGCTTCAGTTCAAGCTGTACTTGACATGCAGGATATTAACCTACTAATGCACATCGCAACCCGCTTACATTCAACAACATTCACACTTTGAGGCAGATATAAACATAACACGGTTCTTTGGATGCAGTTGAGCTATGTAACATTTTTCAAACTTAATAAACTTAGCTAAGTCATATTCTATACAGAACATTTGAGAACAGTTAATGACGTATTTAATCCAATTCTCACAGACGGGTGTTGAATAACGTTACAAACGCCTTTCTGCGCCAGTAGACGGTTACCCCTTAACAGATAAACTCCCTTCTCGCAGTTTGTCGCCGCTCCCACCCAAATCATTCGGCGGCTGACTGTGAAGGAATGGACCCAGTTATCTGAAACGGAAGCTGTCAAACTTTGGATATATATAATCAGAATTACATAAATAATTCAGACCTCGCACCATTTAGACATTAAGATGTTTCAATTTGTATTCCATTTTCGTAAGTACGAAATCACCCATGAAATCTTTAGGTGCTTTCTAAGTCTACTTAATACGTAATTTAGCAACGCTGAAAGACCACATGAAAACAAAATCATAACTTAAGTTTTGTGATGCAAGAACGCAACATAAAGTTAGATATATAAAATTCTAATTTCAACTGGGCCTTACTTAGATTTAAAAAAAATGTTTCACGAGTGAATATCTCATTTGTAATTCCACATTTATCTTAAGACACATTTTAAACCTTACTGCTACCCGAAAGCAGTTCAGACATTTTATAGTGCCCAGGGAAATCAAGTTTATTAACAACAGGCAACAGTATACATTAAAATGTTGTGTACAGACTTTCATACACATTTGAACTTTTTATACAACCAAGATATTTGTCTGCTGCACCTGAAAGACACGGCCAATCAACATTAAAAAAAAAAACAAAAAAACAAAAAAAAAACAGGAGTCTGTGATTTCCTCTCATCAGAACAGAAAAAAATATGTTCCTGGGGTTCATGGAGTCCTCGTGAAACTGATGCATTCTCAAAACCCGAGCTGTGTATTTCGTCTGAGCAGATTTACTCGTAGAAGCGCATAAGCATACGTTATGGATGTATTCAAACATGCCATTTTCCTTTGTCTCTTTATTCGATATGCCATCATGTGAGCTTGCTAACAATGGCTTGGTTCAAGGAGTTCAGCTGATTTGTCCATTTGTCTAGCGCTGTGTAGCGAGCGCCTCCTCTTTTCTGGTAGTCCAGTTCTAGAAGCTGGTTGACCTGGTCGATTCGTCCATGGATCGTGCTGTGGAAAAACAAAAAAATCTGTGACGTCTTCATCATTCAAATGTTAATGTCTAGTTCATTTACAGGCAGGGAGATCAGGTAAATTTATCATCACAAATACAACAAATGACAAGAAATCAGTTGGCATAAACAAAAGGAAAGTGACATTAAACAGGTGGTTTCATTTCCTACTGTCTCAGTTATTTGTTCAATTTTACAAGTGAGACATTACAGCTTGAATATGACGCTGTATGATGAAGCTGAAAAGGTGCATATGGTCTGCAACACTGCTTGCATAATTAGCACAGATGAATATAACATGCATATGAATGGCAGAAAAGAAAAGAACCTTGTACATAGCACCACACTGGTGTGTGTTCCCATGATGCATCCTGCTGCTGTTTCCACGTAAACCAATGTTACAAATATGCAATTTTTTTTCTTCCGACAGTATTACATTTCAGTCTTCCAGTAACTAATGCAATATTTTCTTACCTTAATTTCCTGAACTTCCACTAAGTCCTAAAAGTGAGCAATTAAGCCTTAATTACCGGTGAAACAATTTGCACCGCTTAACTCTTACACGTCAAGGGATTCAAACTATGAGGAAACATTGCTGTTAACAGGAAAGCAGGTGATTTTTTTTTCTTCTTTTGTTCTTGTTCTCGGCAGACTTACTTATCCAAGATGCACTGCACCAGCAAACTCTCCACGTCGCACACGTCAATGTTTAACTCCTGAAGCAACACAGAGCAGACATGTTCTCAAAGTGGTGAAGGGCGTACGAGTAATCACAGAACAGCAACACATGAGTGGTGCTACATTGTAGACACTCTGTAATGTCAGGGACAGGATAAACAAAACATTGAATAAATCATCATATGAAGACTAAAATTCTGGATTATTTGTAAAAAAAAAAAAAAAAAAAAAAAAAAAAATTCAAGTCCTAAAAGTTATGGTGGCAGAAAACAGGCAGATATTTTCAGACTCACCTTAGAAATGAAGGGGATGTGTATTCTTGTGTACGGTTTGATGAGTTTGATAAGGACTTGAGTTCTAATGTTACGCAGCAGCTCTGAAACGTCACATAGCACCACATGTTTTAACGGCTGTTCAGGCAAAGCGACTGCGGTCGGGGCCTCCACTCACCCTCTATGTGCTCTCTAATGAACGGGTCGTCCATTATGTTGCTGTGATTTGTCTTCAAGATTTTCTCAAACTCGGTGATATCATTGTTCTGGTAGGCGCTGAAAAGGAAAATAATCTCGGTTGTTTAAATAATTCCCATGTTTCTGGGATCTCTGGGATTTCAGTTCCCCTTCCCAGCCACCCCAAAGGTCATCAAACATATTGCAAAATATTATGTAAATATTTCTTCCAAACTCTATTCTTGTAATAGTTTCCATTCTCAGTTTCTTGTTTTATCTTATTAAATCTTAAGACATGTTCACGGAAAATGAGGCTTTACTGACAGTATCTGGTATCTGTGTAAACACTGGAACAAAAGCTTGCAAAAAAAAGGAAATGTGTAAAAGCTTCACATTTCTACAAATTCTATAATCCGCCTGGATGAAGAACTGTTTGGTCATTTGCATTGAATGGTTTTAGGAACATTAATGTCCTCGCTGAAGCTCAGCTATAAATGATTTTCACAGAAACAAGAAAAACTGCTCACACTGGTTGTACAGTGCTTACAGAAAAATCTGCATCCCTTACATGTTTTTACTTTTTATCTGATATTACGACACAAAGCAGCAAACAGCCTCAGAAGGAAAACGGTGCGTTGGTTTTATTTTATTAAAATCTAAAAAGAAAGTGGTGTGCACACATATTCAACCCATTAATAGGACAACTTTTTAAATCAGAACTTTCATACTATCACAATAAAAGGGACGGAGTGCATATAGACAACACACTTCATTTGCATATTGATTATTTGGGATATTTTTCACAAGAAGTTTTTAAATCTGATATTTTTTTAAAAAAGTATTTCACATTCATCTGTTGCTTTGCACTGAGTCTGTCTGAAAAAGTTCCTATAAATTTGTTAGCTGTAATGTGAAAAACCCAACAGGGTGTAAATATTTATGCCAGGTGATGCAAAAGTGTCACGGTGAGCGTCTGACCACAAAACAAGACCTTTGCATGTTACACATTGATTCATATTAACTTCTCTTCTAATCATTACAAACATATTTCTCACCGAACTTGCTTCACTCTTAACATTTATTAGAGCAACATGAATAACAAAAGAAACAAAACTTTATACTTCTTCGTGTGAAGAAGAGTCAGTTCAGCAGAGTCCAAGATCCACATCTACTGTCTATAATTCTTAAAACTTGTCTAAATCTCAGCAATTATTCCAAATTTATCAAGTCAATATTAACATTTCAGGCCTCTGATTATGGTTACGCATTCAAACATGGACACTCACCTTACTAAGTTTGTCATAGCTAGGATCTCTGGGTCGTTTTTGTACGGTTTGGCCTTAGGGGGAGAAAAAGAAGTTAAATCAATCATTCCAGCTCCCACTTGCATTATTTAGCTGAAGCTAAACATAACCTCCACACCTCTTGAGAATCGAAAGGGTTTATCCCCGACTTCATCAGCATGTTGGCCAAGACCAGGTACTTCAGGCACGTCGTCCTTCGTGGGCTTCCAGACTCGTCGTAGTTTTTGAAGGCCTCGAAAAAATCCGTGTGCGCCTTCTCGAACTCGCCTTCTCTTAGATGCATCTTCCCTCCACACTCTGGCGGGGACCAATCAGAGACGAGTTATTCCACAAACAGCTTTAGGATCGTAAAATGTTACAGCGCACGCAGCTCAAGTTATCGATCTATTTGGTTCTTTTTAAAAGAGAACTGACCTCGAATAACTCCCATTATGAGAGGGTGAGGGATCGCAGACTTGATGTGAAGCGACTGCTCATACAGCGCTTTCAGTTTCTTGTTGTTTTTCTGAGCAGTGTACATTTGGATTTCCAAAGCGTAGATCTCCAGCAGCTGTGTGCCTTTTTTCAAGTCATCCTCTCCATCATCTGTCTGGATTTAAATGCAAATATGCTTAAATAAAGGAATGTCTACTTCATCAGTCAATGTACGAGTCAGACCTGCGCTTTCATGCACAATATTATTTAGATTTATTACCTGACATGACTGGTGAAGTTGCCTAAGTATCTTCTGAAGTTTTCCGTACTCTTCTCTCTCCAAGTACAGCTTTCCCAACTAAAGAAATGAAACAAAAAAAAATTTGTAGAGCACATTTTACTAGCGAATGGCCATGTACGACTGAGGATTGATGCTTGTTGTACCTTTGTGTTGGTTTTAAACCACAATCTGTCATTTTTTGCATCCTTCAAAGCCTCCAATGTGGTTTCATAGAACTCCTGCAGCAAGTCCATCTGTGTTCAGAAGGGCAGCAATTTATGATTCACAGCAATGCAAACAGCAAAAACGAGACAGAGTAGGAAAGGGATCCAAGTGTGTCTGTATATTTTTGAAAAGCTTGGCTACGTACAAAATGATTGAGATCTTTGCAAAAGTCAATATGCAAATATTTTTCTCTTTTTAAATAATAAGTCGACACATATCCATCTGATGCTGTAGAACCATACCTGTTTAGAGGTAGAAATATAGTCCAAAATGGAGTTGATAGACTTTTCTGAGTAGTTCCTGGTAACAGCACTTCGGATGTATGTAAGGAGCTGCTTGTACCTGTTCATCATTTCTGGAAAATTGGTCTACGGTGTTGAGAAAAAAAACCCCACCCCCAAAAAAAACCATGACATCAATCCTGATTTAATGGAAAAAGCGTAAAATAATTCAATGAAGCATGCGGTACATGACTTACCAACTTAAAGTTGATTTTTATCATCTGCTTAAGAGCTTTGAAACCCCATTCTCCCTTTTCTCCCTCTAGTTCCAGTACCTGTACAGAACAAACATGAAGAAGTCTATGCATATTATGTTCTAAAGACACACGTAAATAACAGATTGCTTTTATGGAGTTAACTGCACCTTTTGGAAACTGCTAAGTGCTGCTTTGGGATCGTCCTCCTTCAAGGCTTTGGAGTTGTAGTACTGGTTCTCCAGGTCCACATTTGGCTCTGAATTGCTGTCCTCTGAATATTCCTGAGTTTATAAGAATCAGTATTCATCAGGGTATCAAACTATTCCCTTCATGTAGCAGAGGTAAGCATGGTAGTTCCATTGGCTAACGTGCAGTTAGCTAACAACATGACTTCGTAACTTGCTCAGTGATTGCCTTAAAATAAACTATCGTAACGCTACGCGTTTTCTCAAGCACCTCTCTCAGTGACAGCGTTTATGCTTGATGATATTTCTCTTATATCAGCCTTTACCAACAATAACAATAACACTAACGGGGAAGCTAACGTTATTTATATACTGACAGCTTCACGTTAGCTAAGAGCTAAAGCTAACTAGCCCCGTGCTGTCGGGACTTTGGTAATAGCTCACAGCGGATAAACGATGTGAATTTAAAAGTCAAACAGATGATAATAATCTTAATTACCAGGTCGTAATCTTCTTCATCATCGCACATGAAATCATCTTCCATATCAGACATTTTGATGGGGTTTCTTGTCCTTTTTCAGGGACAGTCAGCAGCCGAGGCCTGTGGTATGTTTTTGCAGAAAAGTGGTGAGGAGGTGCAGTAAGAAGCAAAGACACACTTTCTACCATAGATGGCGCTATTGCACCGCCTCAGGTGTCCTCAGATGGGGTTTTTCTGGCTTCTCCAGAAACTCATGGTCAAACATAACCAAATCAAATTGAACCAATTCGTCAATAGATATTTTTGTGTGTCATAGTAATTCATTTAGAAACATACTTAAAAAAAGTATCCGTATTTGTTTCAGTATGTCAGTTATATATTGAATAAACAGTTAATTTATAGCTTGGTAATAAAAGTTTTAATTCATTATATGTTAAAATTATGTCATTATTTCAAAATTTATTGAACTTTTCAATATTGCTTATACTTCAATCTGTCATTACATAATATAAAATCATATAAACATTTACTGCAGCAGGCACGTGCAGAGGGCGGGGGTTAGGGGCACCTGCCCTTTTGCCCTTTTGGTCAATTTTTTTGGTATTATTTCCTAAGCCCTCTTCTGACACATAAAACATGAACTAAAATTATTTGCTTTTTTGTTTCTTTTTTGTATAACATAATAAGCCGGTCACCTTGTTGCCTTTGACCTTTAACCCGTGACATGACCCAATTGCCTCTCTCGTGGCAGTGAGACTACTGAGCGGGAGGAGACAGCCAGGTGAGGAAAAACTGTTCTTATTTATAGATTCAGTATTTTTATAATACAGACATTAGGTTGTTGTTGTTGTGCTATTAGCTAGCTGCTAGCTACCGACTTTGCAAGATAACTAAAAAGCTTCCCTGTATCTTTAATGATATCAGTCATTCTTTAGTATTGCTTATACAATAGGGGCATATCACCCATCCATCATCTCCATAATGGATATATGTCCGATCTTCTAATTTCCTTTGCTGCATAATGTAAAGTGCATTTATTCTGGGTTAGGTAAATGTATCTTGAAGGAGAATAGCACTTAAATAAAAGTCCAACAAGAATATTCATTTAGAATTAAAAAATAACTCACCCTGAATTACCATGATAGATATAATGCATTCATTAAACGTGTGTCATTAATGAAGGGGAAAAAACTCAATCCAGACTTTAAGATTAGAGTCTGGTTGCAGAGTATGCAGTTAAAAATGTTTCCCAATTATTCAATTAAAAAAACTAACCTCAGTTAAGTAAAATAAAATTGCAATCAAAACTTTTGGAATTGTAATGATTCATTTAAAAAAAACTTGTTAAAATACTTTTTTTAATTAAATAACTGATTTTCACCAAACACAAACTTTTATTTGCAAATATCAGAAATCTTTTGTTTTGATTTTTGGCCCTGCCCACGACGTCATGTGAGAATCACAAGTAAAACTTTGAGTCACAGACAAGAACTTAGAATAGCAAGAAAAGATTTATGACGAGCGCAAATAAGTTTGTTTTGCAAAAAGAAAAGTTAACTTCATGAGTCAAAAATGTGTGATTTTAATTTTTTTTTAAAGTTTTTTTTAAGCAAAACTCAGTAGGCCTTTCTCATGGTGACAAGCATTAACAATTAAATTTTTTTCTGCAGTTCCACATTAAAGTTTGATGCAGCTCTGCTTCCCTGAATGGACCATCTTCATCTCCACTGCAGCAAACAGGCAGCTCTTTGTTTATAGATTACAGTCCACTAAAAGGTTGCATTGTGCCCTTGTTTATATTTTTAATAGTGTAATTCTGTAAAGACAAAATATGTCTGGTGGTCTATCTCTGATTTAAATATCTTGCTAAATTGCGGGTTAGAATATTGCAATACTTTCCTATAACAAAATAGACCTGCAGAAAGAAATTACTAATAAAATATCTTGCATATGCATAGCTGTATGCTTTATATAGAGATTTTCCTTAGGTTTGATTGTATAACTCACAATGTTGTAATTTATCATTGTTTATTAAACTCTGAAAGCTGAGAGGTTTTGTTAATATTCTGTCCTAGAATGTGGTTAGATGTGTCCTTTTTGTTTTTCAGCACCTGCCCCTTTTTGTGGTCTCTGCATATGGCCCTGTACTGCATTATTTTAAATTAAATGCTGTCATTTGATTGGTTAACCTGCACAGCAGTTCAACTGAAGACCAATCAGCTTCTCCATAGCATTGTTGTTACACCAGGTGACATTGATCACTGTAACGACCAAATAAGTTCACCATATATAGTTCATAGGCTAATATTTATCAAATTCTGGTACTTTTTCATCTCTGAAGGATAAAGTATTATTTAAAACAATTTAATCAAAATTCACTTTCGAGTTGAATGCCATGTTTTTTTTTCTGCTGTGCAACAGCGCAGATGGAAATAATTAGGTTTTTTTTTTTCTTCTTTACTGTAATATTTTCATCTGAGATGCATCTCCTTTGGAGAACTGCATACCTCACACCATATTAATCTTGAAGGTGGTTATTGTAAGAGATTAGAATATCAAGGGATCAAAATTAACTTCAGCCAGAGTTGTCCTACTAATTTATAAATCACCATTAATTTGTTATCATATAACATATAGCATTTCCTGCCATTTTTGTTGCAATAACTTCAAATTGTACCATGTTGTACAATTGACATTAAGAGTAAATTATTTGTTTGTGTCACAGTCTTCACTGAATACAATTTGACTGAAAAGAGCTCATGTATAATTAATCATGAGCTGCTAAGTTACAGCACAAGGTGTATTCACAGTTTTTGAGAAAATACACTGGTAATTTCCATCGCTGTAAATATCCCAGGAACTCCAGCTGTGTGTGTCAGATGTTAGTCAGCCCCATTAATCAGGTTCTTGTCAAACGTATTTCGTGAGTACTCAACGGCGCTGGCTGCCACACAGAGAGACCATTGGCAGCATCATATCGACAACCTCCCCACCTCTCTCTGGGGTTCGTTCCACATTGGACACTGTGAAAAATTATACTACAAAAGGGTCTGAGTTCCACAGCGCAGACTTTATGCAATCATCTTTTGTGTAATCAACATATGTTTTATAAGTTTGAGGGGAAAAAAAGAAAAGAAAAACCCGATGAGTGCTGGTGAAAAACTCAAGCATATGATCTGATGCAGTCGGCCTGGCCATAATATTTACAGTCTCCAGACACAAATCACTAACACCATTAGAAGGGAGGAGGCTGTTTTCACAGACCGAGTAATAACGCTAATCGTTATTAATGTTTAAGACTCTGGGTTCTGTGATTGTGTTTATTCATGTGCCACAGACAGAGAGTTTTCCTTACCCATATCATCATTCTTGTGTGCCCCGACAGAATTATTATTTACCAAACGGCATCACTTTGTTGTGTGCCAGCTTCACGTCGAAGCGAGAACAATAAGATTACTCTGGGAAGGTGACGTCTTTGCTTCTTCAGTGACACGATACAGTCTATTTGCACCAATTAGTTAGCTGCGTGAGAAGCTTAATATGAACAATGGTGGAGTGCGCTTTATCTGTCAACATGTCATTAATTGCACAGCTCAGCATCAAAATGGAACACAAGAAAAGCTGTTGGTCTAAGACGGAGACAAATAGGTGATAATTTACTTCAGTTTTTGATCACAGTGCCCACATAATCCTCCTAAAATTATATGTTATTAGGCTTTGTCCTAAAGTCTCATATTGACTGTTATCAAAACTGACATGTCTACAGAAGGAGAATCCTCCAAAAAACCAAATGCATGTCTCGGCTGTGAAGAGGGAAAGGAGCAATTTTCTTGGCTGGTTTGTTAGAAGAAAACATAAAGCTGGAACATCTGAAAATCCCCTAATTTGATTAACAGTGATTCTTGAGAATAGGGACAAAATAGGTCCTATGGATAAAGCAC
Source organism: Micropoecilia bifurca (assembly GCA_903067075.1). Lineage (NCBI taxonomy): Eukaryota > Metazoa > Chordata > Actinopteri > Cyprinodontiformes > Poeciliidae > Micropoecilia > Micropoecilia bifurca. The sequence continues at coordinate 42,335 of CAEGAF010177972.1, read as the reverse complement.
AAAATTTTAAATATACACAAAATTTTATTTTTTCAAATATCTGACTAAACTAAACTGGGTCATGTGAGCACAACAATGTATATTTTCCTGGTGTTTGCTGAATATTTTAAACATTGTAGTCGGTGGATGATACTTGTAAAAGCCCTTGCCCAGGAGCAGAACTCAATAAATTATAAAACAATTAAAGAAATACTAAAATTATATATTATGACAATTAAGTATAACTATTCATATAAATAATTATAAAAGTATCAATAAATTGAATTAAAAATAATTTTTATATATTTTCCAACTCCAATGAAATTTGTCCCAAGTTTTTGTCAACACCATCAAAAAGGAAAAAAATATTTTAAAAAAACAGGCATTATTGGGGGGCACCAGAACTTCTGAGGACCCCATTACCTCTTCCTTTGTTATCTTCCTTTGCTAGGAGGGCTAGTTAGCTCTGGTTAGCTTATGTTATTCTTTAGTTTTTTCTTCTGTTTTATTCCTAAGTTGCTCGTAACAACCATGATGTGTCAACACCATAACTGACAATTTACAAAACTTTGATGAAATTTTGTGAAATAAAAACTTAATTTTGGTATACTGTAAAGATTTTATGGACCTGAAGAGCTACAATATGGCCTCCTTCAGAATAACATCATATAAATTGAGGTAGTCTGTCATTCTGTCAACTCTGTCAGATGTCAACTTTTGTGACTCTTTCAGTGAAATTGTTGACAAAAAACTGCTGTCCAGAGATCTGTTGTGCGTCTTACTCTGAATCAATCCCAGCGAGTTATAAGTAAGCGTCAACACATTTCAGAGATTAGTGCAATGCTGAACATATTTACTTCGAAAAATTGGGTGATAAAAGTAAAGATAAGGTTTAACAATTAGCAGTCCTGTGCTCGTAAATCTACTCTGTAACCCCTCTAAAATATATTTAATTATATCTTCTTTTAATGGTTATTAAATTACTTGATGAACTTATCATTGTGACATAAATCCCTTATTACTAATTCATTACTAATTCATACGAGATTAAAAAAAAACCCAGACCACCTGACAACAGAAGTATAGTTTTGCTTCATGCAATTTAATACAATATACTATCAATATAATACAATATAAAACCTATTTTGGGCAAAATTAACATTAGCCGAAACAAATTATGGAAAATGAGAGAATATTGTGTAAATGCAGGGTAGCAACATTTAATCTTCCTTCTGGATCAATACAGTATTTTTGAATTTAATTGATCCCAAGGATGTTGTTTCACTAATGTTTTATGTCTTATCTATGACCAATTCCCATTTTTCATTTCTTTTAAACATGGGAGAACAAGCCACTTGTTGTTCTCCCGTCTTAGCAGTTATTCGTATTTAAAGAAATTTAGTTGAACAAGTAAATTTTAAAAAATTGGTTGAAATTTAACTTTTTTATTTTCAGTTTTTAATCCTAATTTCCCCTCCTAAATATCAATGAAATTGTACCCCCGTTGAATGCATGCATATTTTATCAATGCATAATCTGGACAAAACAACTACCCTTACCTTCAACCAACCATGCAGTTTTGCTAACCCTGGTTGTCCCGCTCCCGACTCACTTGTATGTCATTACTCATACATTAACAGAAAATGCACACACAGTCAAACAACCTGCAAAGTTGGCAACCTTGCACAGCCTTCCCTCAGGCCATCATGGCTGCTTTCACTTTTCCACTAATGCAAGATGCGTGACTAGCTGGGTTGTTTTTTCTCTTGCTATTTTTTTGTTGCTGTTTTCATTTTTACAAGGTATGTTGAAGCGTGTCTCAATTTTATGCAACAGTCTCCTTGATGTGGGGCTGAGGCTCAAAATGAAGTCCAACTTCGAAAAGGCTGTAATAGTTGCTCTGGCCGCCCACACGCACCCCCTCTGCATCACACGCAAGCATATTTTGGTATGTGAATTGAACGGGTTATGCAAAGTTTGCAGGGATGTCTTGGGAGACTCCGTGTGTTATAAATGTACACAGAGCACAGAAATACCATCAAGTGAGCAATTTTTGACTCTTAACTTTGGACAGGCTCATGACACAACACCGTACTGAAGACCATCCAGTACAAACATCAGAGAGATAAAAACAGCATATACAAAGTTTGACAGGACTGATCTGGAGTGAGGTCATCTGGACATGGAGATGTATTACTCGACATGTCAGTTTAACTTGTTCCGTCACAAAACAAAATCAAGTCAGTACTGGACTGTTTCTTGGCAAGTGATTGTGATGGGATAAAAATGAAAGTTTTTTTTCTTTTTACACAAATCAGAAACTCTTCTTAAAGTGGTTATTTACATGGTGATCAATCAAGCAGTTTGGAAAAGTGGAATCCAGAATCGGAGTCAATCATATTATTGAAAAAGTCTTTGTATGTATTTTGTTGCAGTACATTCTATCTTGCACATTTATCTCACTAATGCATCTGAGAGCAAAACTATAAATCTGCTGTTCTTGCACATAATTCTGGATATGACTAAAAAATGTAAGTCATTCAAAGCATTTTTTTCTGAACCACTGAGAACTTAGTCCTGTCCCGTCCTCCCCAATGGGATGATGGGTAACAAACTTTAAGATTCGTCGTTTGTTCACTATTCTTTTGCAGTTATAGGATTAAACAGATTCAAAATACATTTCGGCTGTGGTTTTTCTAGCAAAAGCTCCCCAGATGAACCACCCTCCTTCACAATCAGATTAAAATAAAAACATTTTATTGATAATAAGCAAAGAATAGAGCCGACTGAAGACGTCTGAAGGTCTGGCCCGTTGCTGCAGTAAAATCTTCAGGCAAGGTAAATGGTAGTGTGAACTGGCTGAGCCCAGGGCAATAAATTCACCCACAGTTATCATGCTGCTAACCTGTCAGAGTAAGCAGTGATTTATGTAGAGGTTTTGATAGCCAGGCACAGATGAGCCACTCATGTGAAAGAACCTGACAGAGTGGTGGTGGTGGGGAAGCGTCCCCTTGCCATAACTTTTCTTCTCTTGAATGGCTTGCGTGAGTTCATACATACCATGGTTATATAAATCCCATACTTTTTAAGAAGCAGATGTGTTAAAATTTTCTTCCTATTCTGCTTTCCTAAATGAAAATTTTATCATGTAGCTGTTAAGTGTTTGTTTAGCAAAACTGAAAGGAAAACTGCAGATGCACTTTACTGCAAAGATCTTTTGCAGTAAAGTGCATAAAAGTGTAATCTGTATACATTATATTTATGTCACTATATTTATGTCACATACAGTGAGTATATTGACTGTGGAAATATTTTCAGAGCAGTTTCTTTCCAATAAGACAAAACAGGAACCCATGTAAATTAAATTCCCTTTAGTGATAATTTGATGTTGTTTTCTGTTAATTATTTGACACTTTTGAGTAAAAGCATAAGAACATAATTTTACCATAAACCAAATACAGCCAAATGTCATTTATGATATTTCTGACAAGAGTTAAACCGCTCACCAAAAGAACTCACAGGCCACGACGTCAAAACAATTCAAATAGTAGAGTTTATCCTGTGAAACAATAATTTATTACATCATCTAAAATGTTCTTCACACACACTCAGAACACATGACTCCACTCCTAAAGAAAAAGCATTTTATAGCTGGAGTAATGTTCGCTGCAGAAGATTTGGATAAACGAGCAAAACACGTGGACACTTGAGCAGACTTTGCCTTCAAAGCAAAATAATATTTCCAAACACAGTCAATGTAGCTCTTTTCTGGTTTCAGATAAAGAAGGTAGGACTGATACAATGGCGCAGGCAATAATCTTATGTTTACCCAATTTTAAAAAATCTGGGGAAACAACTAAAGAAGCAACCCTGAAACCTGTGATATTTAAAGACGGTGGACTTATAGATCAAATTCAAACCTACCCATTCCAGTTATTTAACAATACACGCCTTTATTCTGGAACTAATTTTCTTTGCTCTGTATGTGTGGATAAAATGGATTATTGCTGATCTGGTATATGAATCATCAATGACCCATTTAGAAATATTTAAGCAAAAAAAAAAAAGTTAATGTTTTAACATGTTTTACCAGTTGAATTATTTGAAAATTTCCTAAAATAAGATAAAAAAAAAAAACAAGCAAACAAAAAAAACATATTTGTTTGGATATGCATCGTTCATGTTCTACTGCAATAGGGAGTAGAACATGGGGGAGGCACACAAAGTTTCCCAAACACCAACAACACAAATAGTAAGTTTCCATTGCATGGAACCTGGATAGTTGCTGAGAGATTACCTTATCTCTGCCCTTAGAGTATACAGGGAACTCAATTACATTTGTAGGAAAGGCAATTAAATAGGAGGTATGTGTACTCCGCATAAAGTGGATTAATGGCCATTCATTGGGTTTAGCCTCAAGTGTGTGTGGACAGCAAGCAGTTTGATGAATGCCTATGTATTGGTGCAGAGGTCTCTATTGTGTTGATGTAAAAGTTTATCTGGCCTTTGTTGCACAACCTCCCATGAGATGATCTGCTGTTAATTTCCATTTCCCACACTTGATGAAATCACTGCTCAGATGAGATAAGTAGACTTGAGCAAAGGTGAAACACATATCTGTCAACACTCAGGCCACTGCTGGAAATTATTCCACTCATTATCATAAACAGAGACGGTAACAGGGAGTTTGATCAGATGTCTGCCAAAACCACATTTGTTTATCTTTGCATAGGGAGCACTTTCAAAAACTACTAAAGATGAGGGTGTTATTCACAACCTTTAGGCAAAGGAGTACAGAAAGGAATGAGAGGGATACAGTGGAATGCAAATGCATTTATACCCTTCAGCTGGACAACCTGTTTGAGACCTGCTGGCACATAACCAGACAGACAGGTTTGGATCAGCATATTTATGTGAAAGTTCAGGCAAAACACATATTTATAGAAATGATTTTGCAAACAAAGCAAGAGGAAAGATTCCTTCAATGTCTCAAACTCCGGTCCTCAGGTGCCGCTGCCCTGTAACTTTTGGACGCATCCCTGCTCCAATACACCTGTACCGAATAAATTATTAATAACTAGGTCTATGCACAACTTGCTGACATGCCAAGGAGGTAATTGAGCTTTTTGATTCAGGTGAGTTGGAGCGCATTTGCGTCCAAACGTTGCACTCAAGGGTTACTCAGGAACTGGAGTTGTAGATCCTTGACCTACATGTACAAATATCATCCAAATGCATGCTATCCTTCTCAGACCTTTTCTGGATACATGACATGTTGATGCACAGCTCTTGAAAACCATGCATTAAATTCACAACCTTTGTGTTGGTCTCTGTCCCAACAAATCTAGGTAGAATGAATTAAAGTTTGAAGTTGGAAAGTAAAAATGTTGCTTTCTCAAGACACTTTCAAGAGTGATGTAGGATTAGGCTATTTGTTTCTTTTTTATACTCACAGGACAAAGACTAAAAGACAGATGAAAGCCTTAAAAATGGCACAAGTTGGAGCAAGACCTGAGCTGAAACCTGAACAAGGGTAGGCATTAGACCCAATACTGCATTGGCTGCATCTAGCATGCAGACAATGCAATGTACTCAGACTCTGGTGTCAAATTTTGTGCTTAGTATAATAAAATCAATAGTAATGCTATTACCACAGTCTACTATTGATTTGATGTAGACAGATGGCTCAGGTTGAGCTATGACTACATAAAAATTGTGTCTCCCATATTCCTCCATGTTGTAGATTCCCATCCTCAGATAGAGAAATCATAAATTTTCTTCATTAGAGACTTCTCAAGGGCTTAATGTATAACACATAATGCAGTACTCTGTATAGTTCAGCGTTGTCTACATATAAACTGTCAACATGGTGTAAAAGTCTTGCTACGTGTTTACATCAGTATAGTGAAGACTGCAGATTAGGTTCTCCAATGCGTTTGAAATGCATACATTTGAGCAAACACATGGATGTAAGCCAGAAACAAAACAAAAAAAATGTGATTGCCCCTTTTATTTTAGTCTGATGTTGATCCATAAAAGGAAGGGTTGGAAACTGCAGCATAGTAACTTAATATAGAAGTCCACAACTACAATCTGTAAAGAGTTAGGAGGCGGCGGAGGAGAAGGGCTTACAAATGGTTCTGGGCATGTTTCCCACAAAGGCGGGAATTCCACCTCACTTCACATGTCGAGTTGTTTGCCTACAAAATGTGGAAGTAAGGCGTGATGCAGGGTCTACATCTCTGTCAGAGTGTGTTCAAGTATGCGTGCACGTGTGGGTGTGTGTGTGTGTGTATGCGTGGTCAAAGGAGACCCTTGGCTCTCGTGACTCTAGCTGGGGATCGCGGGAGGGAGTCGGGAAGATCCTATCAGGCCCTGATTTCTGTGGCCGTGATGACATCCAGATAATAGCAAACACGCACACAACACAGACACATAAAAAAAACAGCTTTTCTGCTTCACGTCTGCCACCAGTGGCCTCTTAAGCACACACGCACACACACACACACACACACACACACACACACACACACACACACACACACACTCAAACAAAAGTAACTCCTTCACAGACACGCGCACACACAAAACAGCTTGAAAATTACAGCTTAGCATGCAAGCGTTCAACAGATAGGTCTCCTAATGACTGTTGTGTACAGTGCAGAGGGAGTGTGCTGCTTTCCCATTACACATCCATCTAGCAGCCCTCCAGACCCCAGATCGCAAATATGGCTTTCATTTACTTCATGTCTTAACTGGCACAAGTGTGACACAAGCAAGTTGCAGGTGGTCAGACCAAAGCACAGTGGAGACTCCTTGCACTTGCTTTCCTGCATGAGGGAAGGGACCTAGACGAGAGGCAACTAATTGTGAGCAGGTTTTATGTCAAGGAGGAGAACCACAGATGCCATCTTTGTTCAGAAAGAACTTCATTATGTCTTTGTGTCGTTAGAAGAAGCATGTGATGGAGTGACGAGGAAGGAGCTGTGGTGTCGGGAAATCTGGAGTGGCAGAGGAGAATGTTAGACTGTTACAGGACCTGCAATGAGGACAGCAGGACAGTGGTGAGGTGTGCTGGAGTGACAGATGGCTTCACTGCAGCGCCCCTTCTTATTTGCTCTGGTGATGGGGTCAGGCAGGAATCTCCACGGACTGTGATGTTTACAGACGGCATCATGATTTGTGGTGAAAACAGAGAACAAATGGAAAAAAACTGGGAGAGTTGGAGGTATGCACTTGAAATATGATGAATGAAAGTTAGCCATGACAAGACAGAGTACGTGTGTGTGAATGAGAGGGAGTTTGGTGGAACAGTGAGGTTACAAGGAGCGGAGGTCACCACGGTGCACTATCCAGGAAAACGGGGAGTGTGGTAAAGAGGTGAGGAAGAGAGTGTAAGTAGGACTGAGTGGATGGAGAACAACTTCAGGAGTGATTTTGTGACAAGAGTAAAGGCAAAGGTCAAAGTTTACAAGACAGTGGTAAAAAAAAGAAAGAAAAAAAGGACGCAGAATTAGAAGTGGCAGAGCTGAAGATGCCAAGGTTCTCCTAGGGAGCGATGAGGATGACGATGTCCCATTATACAGGAGGTGGAGCACAGGTTGTACAACTTTGAGATAAGAGTTAGTCAGAGAGGCCACACTGAGATTGTTTGGACCTGGGCATAGGAGGGACAGTGGGTATGGGACAGAAAGATGTCAGAGATGCACTTGCCAGGAAGAAGACAAAGGAAGGTCAAAGGGGAGATATATGGATGTTGTTGAATTGAGGACAGAGGACACAGAGTACAGGGAGGAGAATGTGTCAATGGCTGAAAGAAAAGATTTGTTTTGAGAAAAACCTCTGTTCCACTTGAAGCACAATCAAGAACATAGTTCTACTGAATCCATGTTTTGCAGAAGGCATAATTCTCCTTCGGTGATGTGCAGTGATGTTGTTGGTGCCAAGCATCCTTACTGGAACAAACCCTTTTGGATTTGTTACTCAATGTAAATTTGGCTTCATCAGACCCAAACACATCTGTTAACATGGTTTTGGTAGATTTTGACTAAAAATGATTGTTGTCTTTGGAAGACCAGAACTCTGGCTCCAATCCCATTCCTTACTCCAGGCGTGCAAGGAGAGATTGAGATTGTTGTACGTTTCAGAATATTGCAGTTTTTTGTTATTATTATTTTTCCGTTATCCAATCAAATAAATTTGATTGTTTTATTGAACATTGCACACATCACATTAGAAATGGAAAAGGTTTTAAAATGATTTCATTTTTAACGTGACAGAAACCTGGCAATTTGAAAGTGCAAACATATTTAAGATCCATTGTGTAGAAATACGGTATTATTTTTACATTAAGTATATAGAGTAAGGTTTATAAGCTCAGCACATTAGCGTGCGCCAGAGGTAGACTGTTCAGGATCTCACATTATAGCTGTCAAGACATGATTAGTTAAAGGTGAACTAATTTAATGATCTAATATTTCAAGAATTGTCCTCCACAGCCCAGCTCTTAAAGGCATACAATGCCTTTGAAAATCAACTGGGCTCCTTTTCTTCACGTCTTGTTGTATTTGGACAAATTCCTTGGGTTTCTGGAGTAGTGGTTCTCATCCTGAGATCAACAGCAGAAGGTGTGCAGGGTTTTCACAGCACAGAAATGCTGACAAAAATGGACTTTAATACATTGTCAAATGTGCATGTGGAGAGCGGACATACCTCAAATTCATGATATTTGTGTTTTTTATTGGTCAGAAGAAAATGAAACATTTTGATCTTTGATGAAACAAATAAAACCTATGTGAGGCCTCACTGCTTTAAGATCAACATCGAAAGCCATCTGTAAACCTGAGCAAAATGTCTAAATTCTGTAGAAAAAACAAAGAAAATCAAAAGCATCAGTATTCGATTAAAACAATCCTGTGTGACTGTTGATTTGCTGCCTTGCTCAAGAGGGAAATTAAATCATGTACCCAAAATTCAGCCACAAAGTCATGTTAGACCAATACAAGTCCCATGGTAATCTGCGATGGAGACATTGCTCCATGTATAGTTTCATTTTGTTATGCCTTGCGTAAGTGTTCACACAAGTGTTATCAAATTTTTTTTAAATTACAATCACATCACAAAATGTATATTAATAAGATATAATAAGATTCTAATAAGATTCTATGTGGTGAACTGACAGGCTGGGCAGTGACAGTTTGACGTTTGCCAAACGCCAAAGTAGAGAACAAACACAAAGAAGAAACTATTCTTCTTCTTCTTCTTGACTTTTGATGTCAGTGAAAACAAAGGAGGTGGAAAATTTATAACTGCTTTTTACTGCATCTAAAGCTTTCTCCAAAAGTAAAATACTGAAATCTATTCTGTGTGAGATTTGATGAGACACCATCATGCTGTGAGGCAACAGCACTAAATATTACACCACAGAGCTGTTGTCGCAAGAAAAATAATAATAAAAAAAGGTTTATTCATATCATAAAATACAGACTTAAAACAGCTATTGCTAACAGAACACAGCTGTGAACAAAATAGAACAGAGTGTATCCAGTCAACCTTAAAATTATTAATACTCCCAGCAGCGGATTCTGATCTGCGGAGGAAGCTGAACCCAAGATCCTGGCTCGGTGACTCCCAACTGTGAATGTTACCGCAAGTCAGTGGAAGCAGATTTCTAAACGCAGAAGAGTTGTTGTGATGAGTAACTGTGACAACAAGGTATTATTTTGCCTGGGAGCATCGTTAAAAAGGAGTGGTAAAAGCAAATGGCATGGATTAGCAGTAATTGCCATCAACTGATACTGTCCTCCAGGACACGTTACTGTGACATATCATCCTTGCCGCCCAGACACTGAACTGTTAGCATGTCGTGACCGTCATGACACCATCACATGACAACATCCTCCAGATTTGCTGCAGAACTGACTGCTACCGTAAATCACCGTCCACAGCGACTGAAGACGCTGGGTTGAGTTTGATAACATTTAATTTCTCTGTGGGGTAGATAAAGTATTTTTGAATTGAATTGAATTTAGTAGCACGGTTTAAAATGCCTGAAATATATAGAGAAAAAGGACACTGTCTCTCAAAAAGTGATTATAGAAATGATTAATTTGAATGTTTTATGTACTGATTTATGATCTCTATGCTTTTATGAGTCATAAATATAGCAATTTATGGCCGCAGTAAAATATACTATGTCATTTTATTATGATTGATATTAACTGCATGGCTTTTATAAGGATCAAAAATATCCTCGCCCTACTCCTTCCTGTATAACCTCCTTCTAATCTGCTCCTTCCTTAATCACCTAAGTTGCCCCATGCTGGTGCGCTACTAAAGATTTAGTGGGTTTATGTGCAATAACATAAATTACCGGTTTATGTCAGTCAGATGTTTTAGCAGTAAATTCATAATTCATTTTGACTAATCTCCTAGACCCTTTAATTGCCTACGTTGCCCCTGTAAGTGGTGCTATTTTGGATTTGATCCTGTAAGAGCCCAGAATTTATTTATGTCAAACAGATGTTTTAACACCAGCGATAAATCTAAAATCATTAAAACCCATGACCATTTGTTTAATTTGTGGTCATAAATCCCTTTGTGAGATATGATATAAGTGTATGAAAGACACATCAATAAAAGAGATTTAGATCAACCAAAGTAAGATGCTGAGATGTCTCCAAGTTGTGCAGATGCTGGCCCACCGTCGTGACACAGTGCTTGGTGGAAGACTGCCATTCAAATGGATTTGGAAATTCCTGCTGATCATAGCATACAAAAAAACAGCATAATAAATTTGAGAAGTACCAGGGTTTGCAGGAAGAACTTGAACACATGTGGTTAGTGAACTTTAAAAAAAAAAAAAAAAATTCCGGTAGTAAAAATGATGTAAGGCAAACGTCTAAAATTTCTATTTAAAAGTGCAGCCCTTAAGATAAAGGGATGGAATTTCTGGGCCTTTAAGCATTAACTACACATACATCAAACCTGCTTAAAGCAAACAACTGAGTAGTGACGCAGTGTGATTCTAAGCTTCCTGCAAGTATTAGATGCTTGAATCGTCAGCATGTTAGGGCACAATAAATGTGCAGTAATCCAGCCTTGAAGGCACACTGTGAAGAAAGGATTAAAAAGACACAATCTGACCTGCTTCCCAAATACACACACGCAAACAAACATTTGTTGAGGCAAACCAGCTGTAAAGAAATCCTCATCAGATCCCATTCACATACTTCCACAGACACACACACACCTATCTTTGTTTCTGCTCCTTTTTCAGAGGGATCAGTCAGCACCTCGCTGTGAGCCATATGAGAGAGCGATTGATGCTGTCTTCATATGCGTGACCCCTCTTTATGCATGTTCAGTGGGTGCGTGTGGAGGAGACAATGGGGGAGAAAACCCTGTCTGCAGGCCTGTCTTATCCTAATCTGCAGTTGCATGCAAAAAGTGATGTGCCAGACAGCCATGAAGGTACGGCCGCTCCGAGTTACATCACTCGCTCAGGATGCCTTTGTTTCTCTGAAACCAAACACATCTGCACGAGTGACACGGCGAGCTGGCTGTAACTGAGACGTCTCTGGAAGAGGGCACACTGAACTTGTGTTGGTCTCAGTTTCTCCTCTTCTCGCACGATATCTCATCCGTGATACCCCTTCCCTCCCTCCCTCTTCCCTCCGCTCCCTCCTTCCTTTCCCCTCCCTCCTCCATCTTCGTCCTCATCACTCTGTCTCTCTGTGAGGCACACCACGATGATATCCTATACAGTGTGCACTTTTGACCAACTGTCCTGGGTAATGGTTTTCAGACTCTTCAAGGTGGCCTGAATCTGTGCCAGAGCTGCAAATGGAAAGCAAACATAAACCCGTCGCCCCTCTGTTCCTATTTAGCTCCAATGTAAACTCAATATTCAGGTTCTTAGAAAATTCTGTCCTGCCTTTTTCATGTCAGACTTCCACCCCTCAGTGACGGCACAAGAGGAGCATGAGGTTCTGTTTGTTTGTTTTTCTGCTGAACCTCCTTATGTAATGCAGTCGGCTATAATGCGACTGGTAATTAGTTCTGGACAGATCCGAAAAAAAAAAAAAAAAACGGTTTACTTGCGTAGCTGTCAAACGTCCATGTGTGAACCATTCCTGTGCGACGAAGCTGCTGCAGTTATGCACACAGCAGTGTCAAGCATCTCGTATGAATTATTCTGGGTGGTTCAAAAAGCTTTCAGTTCTTCCCACATGATCTCAGTGTGTGGTTCTGCAGGGCCAAGTTTACTCTACCAACCTCCCTTCTTTGGGCCTGTACAATTATTGTGGGCTTTGACCTGCCAAAGACTTGTCAGGCCACTCCGCAATCCCTCCTTGTTGTTACCACCAGCACTGAAATTTTGAATTAAATATTATAATAGTAGCATCTTGTCTTTTATCACTTCGGAATTTGATGTGGAAACTGCAAATGACTCAATCGGATAAATTATTCCTGTGAGGTCCTGGTGACCAAGTTACAGGGCCATGGAAAAGTAGATTCCTCATTTCACGTTTCTTCTTCTGTCATATTTAAATTCATCAAATGATAACACTAAATTTCATGCAAAAAACAAACTGCAGTTTTCAAATGCATTTTTTTTTATGAAAGCATAATCTCGATAATATGTGAAAAAGTAATCACCCCCTGGTCATGTCTGTTTGAGTCTTTTATATGTCTGGGGTATTTTTGACATACTACTTCTTTTCTAGAAGCGATGTAATTCAGCCATATCGATGTAATTCAGCCAGATTGGCAGGTTTTCGAACACAAATGACCATCTAAGGTTGCACAATGACAACTCAACTCTGGACTTTGAGGTCACTCTCCAGCCTTCATATTCTCAGCCGTTCAGACTAATAGGTGTATTTTGAAACACTATTATGTTGCTTTTTCTTCAGGATTTTCTTCTGGTGGCAGCAATCGCTACGCTGTTTGACACTGTGTTGTATCTGAAATGCTGCGTTACTTTTATGCTATAATGCGCATCACCTAAAACACCTTCGGCTCATCAGACCACAGGATACTTCACCCAAAGTCACAGCAGTCATCAAAATGTTTTGGCAAAAGTGAGACAGGGTTTTGTCTTCTTTTTGTTCAGCGTTGGATTTTGCCGTGAAACTCTCTCACTGATGCCATTTTGGTCCCATCTTTCTTTTTTTATATATGTATTAGAAACATGAACACTGACCTTACCTGAGACAAGTGAGACCTGCAGTGCTTTAGATGCTGTTCTGGTTTGTGTTGTGACCTTTTGGGTCAGCCACTCCAACACTGTCACAACTGGGACATGTTTTCTCCATTTGTGGACGATGGATCTCACTGAGACTCGGAGTCCCAAAGCCTTAGAAATGGCTTTACAGCCCCAATCCAAACTGAAAAAATGACAGTAATTTTCCTTCTCGTTCATTCTCGATTGTTGTTGTTCAGGTTGATCTAAACCAGTTAAAAATCCAACAAATTTTCTCACTGGCAATCATATACTGGGTTAAGGTTTATTCCTCCAGTCTCCTTGTCCGTCTCAGGAGTCTGGAACCGTTGTCAGCTTACATGAACACTTACCGATACGCATGGAGGAAACAGTAACTCCACAGAGGAGCCCATCTGCCGAAGCAACAGCGTTGCTCATTGCAACGCCAGAGGAAACAAGGGAAAAGGAGAAACGAAAAGGTAATAAATGTTGGAGATGTGTAGACGTTTATCAATGTCTTTAAAAATGATTCAATAACAAACAGAAACTCATAAAACGTGTTGGCTCTCTGCTGTATGGAGCAAAACAAAAAAAACTCCTAGCCGAGCGAGATGATGGGAAGAGAGAGAAAGAACGCATATGGGAAGTGACATAAATGAATATCATCCAGCTGTGAACCAGATGCACTGACACAAGTATTTATATCTGAAAATAAAGTGGAAGAAAGATGACAATGTCTGATTTGTTTTTTTAACAATAAATCTGAAAAGTGTGGTGTGCATTTGTGTTCAGCTCTCTGAGTCAATAATTTATGCAACCACCTTGTTCCGTGGTTCCAGCTGTTGAACTGCTGAGATATGATTCTACTAAGCTTGCACATCTGGAAGCTGACATTTTTGCTTGCTCTTCTTATCAAAACACTTAAATTCAGTCAGCTGGCATGTACAGCTTCTGTGAGCAGTCATTGAGGTAGGCTCCCAATCAGGTTTTCAGTGATAGCAGTCTTCTTGCTCTTTCATAAAAGCCAGGTTTTTGAGGTTCATGATCAATAGAGTCCCTTCAAAACATCCTCCTACCTGGGCAGTGGACTTCTGTAGCTCCTCCAGAGCTACCATGGGCCTTCCTGATGGCTTTCCTGATTATTCTCCCCCTGCCTTTCCTGTCGCTTCATGTCGGTGGTCATGCTTTGGTAGCTTTGCGGTTGTGCCATACCCTTTCCATGTTCAGAGAATAGACTGAACAGCACTCTGTAAGACGTTTAAAGGTTGTGATGTTGTTCATTACACTAAACCTACTTCAAATCCCTCCACAACTTTAGTTCTCTCTTGTCTTCTGTATCATTCCATCATCATGATAAACATCTGTATCAAATTAAACACTTGGAGAGCAGCAGCAATGTACTTGAACAAGCCAGTTCATTAGAAAAATATACTTGAGAGTCAAACAGCATTTACAAGAACTGGATTGTTATTGGTTTTAAGCTGAACAAAAAGGTTTCTACTCTTATTTTCTTTTCTTTTTGGTATCAACTTGAGTCCCAACTAGAGTATTTCAATCGTTCTACGTCTCTCTAATCATTTCTTTTAAAATGTTACTCATAGACCCCTTCATTAAGGAAGCTCCCATCTGCAAGATTCAGTTCTGGGATACAGTAACAGCTTCATCAAAAGTGACAATCCAGAGGCTCTCTTACAACTGTACATATTTTGTGATGTTACTGTCATGTGTCTTGTTACTGCTTTTAAGCTACACTGGAAAGATGAAAATACACAGTAAACCTTATTATCTCTTTATTGTTTTTTTCCCTGAGGTCCTTCCCTGAAAGAAGGGATAAGAAATGAAATTCCAATACATTTAATTTTTTCCAAATATACTGTAGTAGAGATTTACACATTTAGCTGAAAGGATAAAATGGGAATTACAGCCAATAGAGGTTTTTGTTTTCTCTGTGTGTGTCAGCTGTGCGTGTACTAGTGGGGGTACGGCATTATCACCTCCAACACCTTCCAACCAAACCCCATCTATAGGTGTCAGACATCTGTCCCATCGTTATGAGAGCACGGCTGGTGTTCACGCGATCTTGAGAGGTGACGAGGCCTGTAAATACGCACCGAGGGGGTGGTCTCTCTGAGGCTGCCCCAGCCTTGGCAGGAACCCTGGTCACAAATTGAAAACAGTCGTGTTTGGAGTTCATTCTCTGAGTTACTACTGTTCAATTGTGATTTACAAGAGTGTGTGAGATATCGAAATCTCTCACGCAACTCAAGATACGGGCTGAGTAAAAGCACATTGTGAAATATGTCTGTCCGCCTGGTGGGAAGGACTAATCTCTAAACTCATGCTAGCCTTCCATGTGGCCAGGGCTGTCTGTTTAGTGTTTTCATCGTCATAGCACCCAAAATGGGGGGAACGTTGTCAGGCCTCTCTAATTAAGAGGACAAAACATTAAGAACGGGAAATTCAGGTGCTGTTCAAAAGGAAACAAGTATTAAGACACCTCTTAGGAAAAGATACTGAGGATGAACGCATGTCCTCGCCAGAAGTGACCTCAAACGGTGTCCGTTGTTTCAGATTGATGAAACCAACAATCATGACAGTTCACTGGAAATAATTCATCAAACTATGTGATATATTACAAAAAAATATTAGGTTACACCTCCATAACATTGAGCTCCAACCACTTGTATGGCTCCTGGTGTACACAATCCAGAGCCTCGGTAAGGAAAGTGTAAAGAAACTGGTCAATGCTACCGATGCTACCAGCAAAAACGGTTCAGCTGGGAAACATCCTGGTTGCGAATGATTTTACAGACAACTCAAACTAACTTTGACCTTAAGAAACCCAAGTAGTTACAGATGCAAATTGTGGCCCAACTCCACATTTTATATGTGCTGGGAAGTCGTGTCATTTAAGTTCACATGTAGGGAAATATAGTTCTGGTACTTCTGCTACTGCAGTGTGCATAAAGGCGGAATATTTTGATAATTTTTTGACAACACTTTTCATGTCTTCGTTACAGTGGCAACATTTGTGATCGGTTTCCATGAGCGATACCTGGCTGGTAGAGTTCAACAACATTTAATATGTTGCTTGTTTAGTTTTAGCTCACACAGTGATGCCAACAAATTCCACCTCTCAGCCCTAGTTTTTGTTTATCTACGTTAATTTAGAAATTGTTTTAGCAATTTCACACAAAATGTTAACTGTCCATCCTTTGTTACTAAACAAAATGGGCTTTTTGTAAATATATAAAGTACTTACTATGACTAATTCTCTTCCACCGATGCATCAGAAACACATGTCATCTTTGTGGTTTAGCAGTTTTCTTTGTTGAAGTAGATGCCTGTAACACACCTTGTTTTATTAGTCAGAGCAATTCAGGACTTAGCTGTTCAAAAAAGTTATTTCCTTCAACTGAAACGGGGTTTGATACACACACACACTCTGCTCTAGATAACACCTGCTCTCCACATGCACAACTCAAGATATTCATTTCCGTTCTGACTCAACTTTTGTGACATGACTCAGCTTTACAAGTGATGCAGAACTTTGATGAAACTCCAAGATGCTCAAACACAGAACAGGAAATAACTGTAAGCAGTGTGAGCAAGATAAAAGTC
Organism: Micropoecilia bifurca; assembly: GCA_903067075.1. Taxonomy (NCBI): domain Eukaryota; kingdom Metazoa; phylum Chordata; class Actinopteri; order Cyprinodontiformes; family Poeciliidae; genus Micropoecilia; species Micropoecilia bifurca. The sequence continues at coordinate 25,528 of CAEGAF010177972.1, read as the reverse complement.
ATAAAAGGGGGACAAGAGACAAGAGAAATGGATAAAACCCCTTGTATCGCTCATGGCCTTGTCATGCCGCAATCGCGTAGCTGATCCCACAAGAAGGATGGAGCGACACAATTTATAAGGGCAATCTGTTAAGTTCTCCATCCAACATAAACTCCAATTCTCCCGCTTCGCTCCGTTTCTCCATTTAACAAGACATCTATCCTTACAATGAGACAGGAGGGGGGTGCACAACAGAGGCAACGCTACCTTTTGAAATGTCAACAACGGTGAGCTGCCTGTCAAAAGTGAAACCACACGGATACATCACGTGTACACGGATATGCCTCAGCATCTTCTCGTGTAAACATACACAGATTTACTCACATGGCTCTGCGCACATGAAAGATAACCTGCTTGCAAATAAATGTCAGTGATTGTCTCCAATGTTGAAACAAACAGATGTAATCTCGATTAAAAAAGAATGTTCAAACGGCTCAGGCTTGTTGGAAATGCTTGCCAACAAGAGCCTCGTCTGTGTCCGTAGCTGTGCGCTCTCACATCTCAGTGAACTTTGCAGCTCTAATAGAGAGTTGTGAAAATTAAACAGATGAACCAAATATTTTTCACTTGTTAACTTTAGTCATAACACATGACACAGACATTCCTCTCAGGAGCCAATGGACATTTGAGTGACTCAGTGTTATGGTTATGGCTGCACTAAAGCCAGTAGCTATGAGAAGATTAGGGAGGACTTTGGATCGGTGCGACGCAAGTTCTGCCCGGACGGGGTTTAAGTGGACTTTAATTTCTGAGAAGACTTATTCTGATTATGACTTTTTCTTGTCTTCTGATTACTTTCATTAAGTACTACAACAAACACTAGGGTGAAAAGATTAGATTGCTGTAAATAGAAGGTGGTTCAGCTTGTCTACAGCAAATACACATTACACTATAACTCTATGCAGCGTTGTAGCTCTGCCTATCCTTTATGCATAATGATATAAGTGAATGAAAAGGGGTGGAAAAAATATCAGAAAGAAGTGAATCAGTTGTTGCCCCATCAGTTGTTTGTCCTCTGGTTGTGCTAAACTCGTTGTCATTTTGACTGACGAAGTCAAAAAGTCCCTTCTTAATTTATTTTTGACAATTCTGTTAATGGTAATAATGGCTTATAAAATACAAATTTTTATTCATCTTAACTAAAATTCAAGTCAAACAACCTGAACAGAGAATCAGAAGAATGAAGCAAAAATGTATGTAACTTTTTCCTCCACTGTGGATGCTGTAACTGTATAAATAATAAAAATAAACAATTGAACTTAAATTCTGAACGATTCACCTACTGTGACCTGAAGGCGCATTCTCACAACTTCTTCCTAGTCTGAAGGGACCTGACTGGAAACTGCAGGTGAAAATGTCATGATGTTTTTTTACTTTTCATTAGGGTTTTTGATGATAATCTGGGGACAAATCTCTGCTCTACTGCCAGACTGGAACTATAAACACCACTTCAGCCAAAATTTTGTAATCAGAGAACAGTTCTCCTCTTGAAGGGATGAGAAGTTGACAAGATTCAGGTTTCCTCATCCTGCAAGCAATCGGGAAGGGATTTATGATTTAGTAACCTATACTCTGTGTGTACAATTTATGTTTTTTATGCTCTTTTACTAATACTATTAATATATGTTTCATGGCAGTGGTCAACTGTCGGATTCTATAGCTGATGTTTTTTGTTTTTTTTGCAGAATGTATGACGCAGACAGAACCACAAGGAAAGGGACTGATGCTTTATGTGACTGGGTCAGGGTCAGTGAACAGCTCAGCTCATCAACTAGTTTTGTGGACCATGTTAATAATAAAAAAGGACTGTCAGTGCCGATAACACGTTGACCCACCAGCACAATACCCAACATGCCAGAAGGCCAGTCTCAATCTGCCCATGCTATAGGCAGATTGAGTATAATATGAGACAGATAATCTGTGAAGAAACTGAGTTCCTCTGCCTTCTTTCTGTGGTCCTACTGCCATCTGCAGAAATATACTGCTCACTCACAACCAGTCAGCACCTGGAGGGAACGCCTGAGCATTGTCAATCACATAGGTGCTGCTCACATCCTCTCCTTTTCTCTCTGCTTTTCTACAGCTCCTTTCCACAGGGAACAGAGTCATGAATGTGCAGGCTAGTTAGCATGGCCACCAACGATGGTGGATAAGCAGCTTTCCTGTAATGCTAGATTGTTTCTGCTCCATTAGTGCTGCAGGAGGCCTGGGGGAAGAGTACTTACTATGCTAGAACCTTCCTCTCCTGGCTCTGACCGATTCTGTTTGACCAGGAGCAATATATTTCTGCAGATGGCAGTGGTATCACCAGAAAGAGGCAGAGGAACTTGACCTCATATTAGGACCTGACTTGTTAGGACACGGTGCCAGCTTGAACAAATATGTAAACAACACTTCTTTAAGTTACTTACTACTACTGTGAGGTGAATACAAATAAAGATGAATTAACACAAATTTGTATTATTTGAACAACTGGGAAAGGCTTCAGTGATACAAAATGCATTGATGAACGTCATTAAGCAGCTGTTTGGAGGACTAAACAATTTTTTTTACAGCAAGACAATTAAAAATTATTTCCCCACCTTGCACTGAATACATTTAAAATATTAAGCTCTGCTGTCCACAAAGCTTATTCCAGCTTTTCAAAGAATCCACCTCTCCCGTCACATGTTTGTAGATTACTGAGAAGTGAGAACTACATGTACACGTCCCTCAAACAAATCCCACAAGGCAAACTCCAGAAACAACATGTAGATCACTTCTGTCCCAACAAAGCCTCCACAACCTTTGAACTCCGTCTTGTGCAGCTTTGTGCCAACCTCATTAAGTCCCCCATTTAACAGCATGAAGCACCATATTTGCATGTTTTCATGAGGTTAACACACTTGCCGTGTTTGAACCTTCTCCCTGTTATTATCACTGCACCCTGCTGTTTGAAACCCCGTCATACTGTTTGCATGTCGAGACCAGAGCATAAATCGCAGTACCTACATGAGCCATGATATTTTATTAGCCCGCTATTCTTTGACCTGTTTTTAAAATGGATGGCGTGGGTTTAAGCCTTTTGAGTTTTTTATTTGAAATGCTAAAAAAAAGAGAGAGAGAAGAAAACCTGTTCCACCCGGGTGAGTGAGTGGCCACACAGACAAACACACTGTGAATGTGAAAAGGGAGATCTGTAATGAAATGAGGAAAACAAAAGCTGCGACTGGGACACCCATCTGGAAGTATTTTGAGTTAAAGAGGAAGGTAACTTTAGCTCCGAAATTGGTCGTGACAAGAATCTCATAAAGTACAAGCTGTTATCTAGAATATTAATTTCAGATAATTATTTAAATGCAGCTCTTTTTGGATCCCTCTCTGCTGGCTGTGGTCATTATCTCAATTTGTTTACAAGCTCCAGAACTGAAACTTAGCTTATCATCTTATCGCTTCACCCTAAAAGACAAAAAAAAAAAAAAGCAGCAAACTGCACAGATAGGAATATGTAGTTTGCAGCTTTGAAAATGTAGGTCATGTAAATAAGGGACGATAAAAATACACTTTATTCATAAATGCAGGAAAACATTCTAAGCCGACAAAAAAGATTAAGTGAAGCAAAATAAAAAAAATAAAACTGAAAGTAAACGGTGAGGGATCATTGGATATTTGTGACACCTTTTTCAGATTGTGTTTTTTTAAAAAGGAGAATATAATAAAATAGGTTTCTGCACTAACCAAAGTTTGAGCTGACCTTCATTGGTCTAAGTATAAAACAATCTTGGAGGGTGTTAAAGGAAAGAACATGAAATTAGTAAACCGTTCAAATCGGTGTGAAGAGGTAAAAACTTTCCGGATTAGCTCTACATAAAAGTTTCTTTTATGCTCCAAGCAGAAACGGATCATTTTTATGACAAAAATTATTAGCCGTTATTGTGAAATTCACTGACTTTTTCCACTTTAAAAGCTGCATTATTGTCAATAATCAACATATTATTTAACATATGTAGCACATTATACTAATTTAACTCAATGACGAACATGGAAGCTATTTTTATTCTCGCCTATTAGGAATCTACAAAATCTGTAAGTCTTCCTTTTTGAAACTAGAAGACAGTTCTGTGGCTTGTCGACATTGACACAAATATTTTCAGCATGAAGTAAGTGAGTTTTTTTCAGTATTTGTCTTGTTGTTAGGGAATCGATCTTGTTGTCCACATTTTTATTATCAGACTCCCCTCACGGCATGTTGCATCACTGAAACCTTAACCTGTCATTAATGTCTTCCTTTGCTTTTCCACTCTTTCCTATCTTTAGTATTGCAGTTGGCAGGAATTGGAAGAAATCATTTGTCAACTTAAACTTTAAAACTTTTGTTTTAAAGGCATGAGATTGATCTTCCCAAGACAAATGATCTAACAACCCTCATGAAAAATGTGGTAATAGGAAATCCTACAGTTCATGTTAAGATCACATACAGAGTTCTGGATGTCCAAATGCAGCAAAAAGAGTAAGCAGATTACGTACATTCACAAAACCACAACTTTTACATATTCAGTCCCAAATTGTGCTCAGTCTCCAAGTAAATTGTAATAAGACAGGAAGTGGCAGGAAGGAAACCCAAAGTTTAAAAAGTATTTTTCTTAAAAATAAAATGAGTGAGGGCTACAGAAAAATTAAAGAGAATAAAAAATTTAAAAGTGCTAAAGTAGAACACGTGTTTAAAGACAAGCCAAAGTGGGTTTTTTTCTGCTATTCAAACTGAGATTATTATCCATAACGATTGATCCTAGAATAAATGGGATCAGTGTATTCCCCAGACAGAACCACAGGACCCACTGTACTTGTCCCATGGCACAAAAACTGACCAGCCTCTTCTGGCCCTCAGAAGAAGAAAAAAAACACAAAAACTTCAACCATGATGGACAACTTCAGGTACATTTTACTATTTTTTTTATCTACTATTTATTTCTCTTCTAATTTACATTCATTTGAAGCAACAAACTAGCATAAAATAGTGAAAAACGACAACGAGGAGCTTAGATCACCATTGTTTTGGACGTGAACTTAGCCGTACCTGAGGCCTTAGAAAGAAGCAAACACACAGGTCCCTTCTCAAATTACCTGAGAGAATATTTCCTGTCTGAAATCTCTTGCTTCAGACAATATTTCAGCAGATTTGCGCCTGCTGTCTCTCCTATATCTACTAACAGACACCCAGCAACAAGTTTAAATCTTTCACTTCAAACAGGGCAGAGGAACAGGGTACATCCTGTTGCCATGTGCTGAATTTCACAGCACTAACTCGGAGTTAGAGTCGGGTACAGCTCAGAGTGGGAGGGAAGCCTGTTACCGCAGACAAAACTTCACAATTCTTTGCTGCACAGTGCATAACAATGGGGAGAATGCTTTCGGGTTTTGCACAGGAATTTGTGGACAATTGTTTCCTCCAAACTCCAAAATGCCAAATGTAGGTCTTCTTCAAAACTCAAGCAGGGAGCCGTTCAAGCTTTGCTTGTATGTTGTTTTTTTTTTTTACCTTCTCTGCGCACATCAGTAGAGTCTGTGTTTCTTAGGCTCTGCGGTTATTTATAGTTGGAGTTAATGTTGTGAGGCTCTATCCCGAGAGATCCCCAATTATTGTGGAATTTAGAAAGCAAAAGCTAAACCCAAGCAGTCCAAAGCTGCGCTAAGAATAGAGCGAGGTGACTGTTCGTTCTCCAAACATACATGCAGGCATATCGCTGGAAGTCGGGCTGAAGAGCACAGACACAAAGGCTCTTCTCTCTCCAGGAATGCTTTTAAAGCGTGGACAGTTATCTGTGTCTCTGCAGTAATAGTGGAAACTATAACAAACCTCTGGCTGTGGCTCCAGGTGTCGACATCGAAAGAAACGCTTTAGACCTTTCAAGGGAGATCAAATAGTTTGCAATATTTCTGTCATACTCATAGGAAGACCTGTAAATAACCAGACAAGCAGCTGCTGTTTTTATTTTAGTTGTTGTTGTTTTGGTTGTAGGTTAGAAAAAAGTTTCAAACCAAGTTTATTTTACTAATGTTTTGCATCCAATGACCCAGAAAGTCTTGTAAGCCTTTAAAGTGGTCTTGAGTAGCAGGCAGTCTAAACAACCTTCAAAGTTTTTCTCTGAACTCTGTTCACTTTTTCCATTCATTTTCTGCGCAGTCTTTGTCTATATCCATACACAACATAAGTCAAAAGGTTGGAAACAACTTTGAGTTTCTGTTCACAACCTAAAAATCTGATGGGTTTCATGATTTTGGGAGGTATTCACTGCAGTATAAGACTAAATAAATAAAAAGAGAGCTGCAAGGCTTTAACATTGTCAAAAGAACTGTTTGCAAAAGTCTTCTATTTATAAAATCCAGCAGATAGGACCTGATAAATGTATCATTTTTCAGTGTTAATAACTCTTTGGGGATTCAATAACCGATGAAAATATATACTTCTTATTTGTGCAAATTATTATTTTTGCACATATCCAAAGAGAAAAACATGACAAATTGTTTGTATGTCATTCTACTTACAAGAAAATGCCTTGAGGGAATTTTGATGTCTCAATGTTTTGTTGTTCAAAGTTGTTAATTTGGTTTAACAAACAAACACTGAACCAAAATTCCCCAAAAGAATCCTTTAAAAAATGTCAGGACAGAAAACGGGGGAAGAAAGGCATTTCCAAAAAAACAATAAAAAAACAAAATATGTTTCTCCAAGGAAGCAGAGTAAAAAAAGATTAAATAAATAAAACACTTTGCCACTCCTAAAATAAAGACATAGTCATTATGCACGTACAACATGACATCGTGTAAGTTGCTGTTAATTTACGCAAAAAAGCAATTTGCTGACAAATGTCAAAGCTAAAAAACTCGAGCTGGTGGTTAGTCTGGAGCTGAAGTCAGAATGGTATCCGAGTTCATGGTGAGGTGGCACGTTGGCGTGTTACACTGCAATCATCCAAGCACTCGCAGACTTTCTGCTGGCTTTAACGACATTCAACATACCATCAGACAATTGGAATAAATTAAAAGGAATTGTAAGAATTTAAAAGCTAACCTCTTTGTCACAAGAGCAAAAGACTGACAGATAAAGAAAGAGAAAGAAAGGGAGGGAGGGAGAGATGGTGCGGGGGGAGCAAATAAAGAAGGACAGATGGGAATGAAGACATTCAGTCATTGAAATTTAAAGAGTTTTACTCACGCAGGCCTTGTGTGTCTGCCTCACGGCCACTGCACTTCCTATGCTACTGTAAACTCAGACACTGCAGCGGCCTTTGATCCTGCAGCAGCCGGCAGCCATTTAGCCTATAAAGCCAAACTACCTGCAATCAAACATTCAAGTAAGTGCAGAAACATCAACACGGGATCCAAGTGCACAATTTTTCTGAGCAGGGCACAGACATAAAGCTTGCTTAGCAGCTTTATGTAACTTCTATAAAAAAATAAAAAATGTAACATGTTTGTTGAAACTGTTATTACATTGTGACAGTAAGGTATGAGACAGATAATCTGTGAAAAAATCAAGCTCTCAGTGCGATCTAGAAACAACCAATTAGAGCCAGGAGGTGGGTCTTAATGCTGTCAATCAACCCTCCGCTGCAGCTAACACAGCCTGGCATGAATAGTCCTGTAAAGTTCTCGATTTACCTGTTGCGTCTCCCCCATAAGCACATTTAGCAGCGAGTACGTGAGACTGATTGACAGTGCTAACATGCTGGCTCTGATTGTTTTTTTCAAATAAAAGTTGGATACTGCACCCTTAAAGAGATGCTTGACATTCTGGCTAGTGATATAATAAAACAACAGTAATAAAAATGTCAACATTTCTTCCAAAATACAAACCACCCTACGACCAAACATCACGAGAAATGCAAACACTGACAAATATTTAGAAACAGCTGTGTCAGAGATCCAGAGGTTGAAAACTCAAAAGCTGGGATATGATGCAATAGAAGAAAAAAAAAGTTTTACAAAACAGCCGTTGACAGAGTCATCAAAACTAGATCTTTCTAAACACAGTCTATTTAACAAAAATGTTAAATGGACTTTTTAAATTAAATTTTATTAAACTTTTTAGAACTTGTTGGCCTTCTGTCTCAAGCTAAAGAATTCATCGATCAGACGAATACCTTAAGAGGCATGAGTGAAGTAGTTTCAAATATTCTAAAGCGTGAGCTCTACAGCAACACATTGAGTGTTACTTTATTTAATTACCAATAGCAACAAGCATGTTAGATGCATGTGGAGCAACTGAGGACTGTCAGCCAGCCTTTAGGTGTTTTATGGCAATGGATCTGTAACAACTAAAATCTTGGAACGTAAAAACTCTGTAAATTCACACATTATTTTACTCCCCTTTATTGTCCGCATCTCATTTCGGGACTATTAAGTTGCATGATTAGGCCTTAAAGCACCAGGTGTGTGTGCATTTTCACTGTCACTGGGCCAAAATCTATGCGTTCTTGGCACAAACAGTACAAGAGTTTAAAGGAGCAGACTGTACAACTTCATGCAAGCGCACACCTTTCTACAAGCATGTATATGACTTAGAAAATGTTACTTTTTTAAGGAATAACTTATTTCACAGAAATCACTTCAAAGTAAAGCAACGTAAATAGGTGGAAACTGTGCAAAAGCATTTTCTATTGCACATTTTACAATCATACCATTCATATTGTGCAATTGTATTATTCTATTCACTGCACCTGCTGTTTAGGAAGCCACTTAAAACGAGAGACGTTCATTTCCAGCCTCTGTTTCTAACAGAAACACCCTGAAGCTGACATCACAGGTTGCGCCTTATCTTCACCATCTCTGGGAACAAATAAAAGATTGCAGCCATGGATACTTCCCAACACTAGTGCACAAAAAGACACGAAAGGCAGATCATTCAACACGAAAACATAAAGTTCATAAATGAGTTGCTGTTATTCCCTTTTGAAAAAAGAAATAGCCAATGGCAGTTGTGATCTGGGTGGTTTTGTGGAAGCCCCTCTCTTAACACTTTTTAGGCTTTTTTACAATAGGACAGACTGCTACTCCCCATGGTGAAGTCGTAAGACCAAGGCCACTCTCCCACCTGCTCTACCTTGTTTCCCAGCAACTCGGGGTCATTTCAAACTCAGGGGTTAGACCTTTCATCTCAAGTAGTCAGCCAAATGGTATGCCAACATAACCAAACACAGACTCCCCAATAAAATACAGCCAACAGGGACAAATGCATTGTTTCATGCAAATGCCCTAAGGTCTCACCTGCAACTCTTCCCGCAAGCCTGTCTGCAAGAAGGGGGACCAGGTTTCAAATTCCAGGCAAGGTCACTCATTTCATGTGGCTCTGGGAATCCTGACTGCGTCTGGCCCCTCCCGTTGAAATAATCTGCCTCGGGGGACTTCACCAGGTGCGACATGCCCCTGGTCTGTTTCAGAGACCCCTCTTAACGTGGGAAGCAACCTTTCAGAAAGCACTCCCGCATGATTTTAAAGTAAACCCGCCTGAAATATGGTGCATGTGCAACAAGTCATGTTGTGTTATTTTTGTTCAACTAGGTGTTTACTTTGCTAATGCACAAGACCAGAACATGAACTGTCTCTGTGGTGATATAAAGGACAGCTGAACAAGCCAGAGGGACGCGACAGATCAGGGGAGCTGCCACGGCCGGAGGCCTGACCTTCCCAGTGGCAAGCACATCTTTATAGGGCGCATATAAACTTCTGAAGGTGACGCCTAAGAGAAGCATTCAGAGCAATAGAGTGAGACTTTAAATGCAAAACACAAAAAGAGTGAAAGGGTGCACGACCTTTAACAAGGAGATGACTACTTCCCACTGTTGCTTCCCACTATTATGCCGGATTCGAGTGAGCGCTAAAAGACCTCTTTGATGTTTTCAATCAAGCTAGTAAATCCTCTCACATGATTCAGTGAGCCAAGTCGAAAACCGCAAATTAATTATGACATCTGAAATGAAAGGAGATAGATCCTGTGGAGCTTTGTAACTTGAGTAACTATCTAAGCCGTCCTTTGAGTGAAAGTGAGTCAGATTAATGATATGCAACACAAAAAGCCGTTTAGAACATTGCTAAGGGAAGTTGTGGAAAACACCCCACGAATGGGTGTGCATGGCCATGTTTTTACAGTACTCTGGAGCTCGTGCGCAGAGCAGAGAGTGGTGTTTTCGAGCGTTTATAGCTCCCTCTCATGTCTGGTGGGCGAGTGGCAGCGTGCGCCAGAGAGAGGGTGTTTCTCCACTGCATCTGAGCCATGGACAGCTGACTGGTTGGGATCTAATTGCTCTCAAGTGAGGTCAGCAGCAGGCATTTATCTAAGCAGGGTCCACGACGGAGGATGCACAGAGTCGGCTTTGCCAGAGGCAGGGAAGCCTAGATGAGGACTGACAGCGGTTCTCACCTCTTTCTTGGCTTTATTGCTTCACTGAGCCGGGTTTACCTGGGTTTAACTGGAGCTTCAGACCTGAGGAGTCTCATCACTGGTGCTGAAAAGCGGCACGCGTCTGACGACGTCCGTCATCGCTTCAGAGCGCATGTAAGTTGACAATCCACAGATATTGTTTGTTCAGTCTCTCCTCTTGCCGAAAGAGAGAGACTTTATAGTAGAGAAGCAATCTGAAGTATTATTTTACTCTGTTGACTCGTGAAAAGGAAAAAATATCACTGGCAAAATTCTGATTTACTATTTAAAAGATGTTTTTGTAAGAGGCTATGTGTAGTATATATAGTATAGAGAAATACAACTTTAAAACACAAGTGTTTGAATATTTATTCATCTATTTGCATTATTCAACACCTATGTGATAAGACATCTTGCGAATCGATCTTTTTTTACAGTGACAACCAGTACAGCCATCCCTAATCTGGATTATTACATTGCTTGTTGGACTGTCATCTCAAGGTGATCAAGCAATTGATGAACTCTATATATATGGACTAGCAAACCTATAAAGTCCCCATTCTGACATCTTTTTGTTTTGTGCGGGAGGTTTTTTCACGAGACTTCTCACCTTTGAACTCAACCCAGCCTCACAAAGTCTTATCCCATCCCTCTAGGAGTCCCTGAAACACAGACCTGAAAGTTACAAGGCAGGGGTCAGGAGGTCGCCGAGTTGAGGAACAGCGCTCAGCTCTTGAGCTCACGTCTCAGCATGTTCCTCATTGATCCCCACAGCATTGCATTATAATGCGCAAATGGATGCTGACATGGAACCTTCAAAGTCTGCTCTCAGGACTCTACCTGCACGCGATCTTTCTGCTTGGCAGCGTGTGTGTGGTCTACAGTGACTGCACCCCCGAGCAACGCGTTGCCATCATGAACTGCTCTAAACACGAGCGCCACACCAGGAACTATGATTACATGGAGGGAGGAGATGTGCGCATTCGACAGCTGTTCAGCGGCACGCAGTGGTTCCTCACGATTGATGACTCGGGCAACATTACGGGAACTCAAGATCCTACCAACTGCTACAGTAAGGACTCGGTCTTGTTTTAATTGCTTGGGCTAATTACAGGTTTTTCAGTTCTTTTATTGCATGCCGAAAATGTTGTTTTAAATGCAAGTGAAGCTCATTTCTGGCATGTTTTTCTCTTAAGATTTAGTATTTTGAAGGTTTAGTACTTTGCTTGGCCAGTTTTAAAGAAACAATAAGGAGATGTAATGTGTAGTGTTGTTATTACAAAGGACAGAAATAAACTGAAGCAGGTTAACGTCAAATTCTGGCTGTAATGAGGAAAAGTAAAAACATACTACAACTAAAATCTCAAATTCAATGACCTTGAAACAAACAGGTTTGCTGATTCACTCAGCTCTTGCCAGCACAACTAAAGAGTGACACATTTAATTTTCCAGCTTTGACAGCAGCAGTTTAACACCGTTATCTGCTCAAATCACTGCGTAGAAAATTAATTTTTTCAGCATTTATGTGTAGAGATGCGACTAAAACTTGCAGTCACGGTGAGGATGTTTTGCGTGGTTATTGTTTCCTCCTATCTGACTGTGGCAGAGGGAAAATGTTGGTTTTAAAAGAAGATGCCTCATGGAAAAGATGTATTGCGCAACAACTGGAAATGAAAGACTGAACATCTGAGACACCCACATGTGGCTGGGACTTGCACGCAAAGAGCCAAATAAATGTTGTTGTTTTTCTTTTTTAATCAGCAATCTTTTGATGATACTAGCTGGGATTTTTTTTAAGTTTAGAGAAAACTGCACTTCTTTTCTTGAAACAAGACAAAAACATTGTTATGTATGTGCAGTACATGGACCAAAATCCAGCCACTTCCACTGAACTCATCTTTAATGTTGCATAAAATATAATATAATATAATATAATATAATGTAATATAGTATAATATAATATATTTGATCTCATTTTCTCTGACGTTTTTTTTTACTTATATTGTAATTTATATTGTTTAAAATATATTTTATACTTATCTTCAAAGCTTTTCATTGCGGTACAGAAACTGATACTGCCATCAAATTATAAAACTATTTTTTTATAGGATGAATGTCGCCTGCTGCAACATTTTTTTACTGAAAATGTGCAAATAAATTGTGATGAAATGTGCATACAAATGTATTTACTTATATAAATTTTGACATGAAATGAATGTGCTTAGTGTTTTCAGATGTGCAATAAGTCACTGCCCTAAAAGGCCCATGTTAAGGCATGGCCACAGCTATCATCTTTTTCTTTAAACAATACTATTAAAAACATGCAAAATTTGCCAGCTGAAATGTAGAAAGACCTGAAAGACATGGGACTAACCGAGAAAATATTGCAGCCAATGTTAAAATATTACAAATTTTGCTCCCGTTTGCTTTAGAATAATGTAAGTGCTTTCAGTGTCAGCGTGACAGAACAACGTAATTTCAGAAAACCCCTCTACAATATCCTGTTCTTGAAAGATTGTCTGCTGGAGTCTTCAGAGAAATCAGGATTGGGGTTTTTACCCACAAGATTGTTTGCCTCGCCAGAGGCAGCAAGTGATGGCAAATCTGTTTAAGCCGGTGATTGCCTGAGAGGCTCTCTGCTTCAGAGCCAGAATGTCTTAAATGTGTGTATGCATGTCTGCGGAAATATGCTTCATCTTTTCATGATGAACCAAATGACTGGAACTGATAAAGAACATTAGCTGGACAGCGGATTACATTACCAAACATTAAAAGCAGCAACATGTCCCGTTCCTCCCAAATGAAATAACTGTAAAAGAGCAAATGAATGTTAAACATAACACAAATTCAACGTCAGCTGTACCTTTAATCATCACGAGTTCAATCAGCAGATCAGACAGGCTGGGTTAGAATAATTTGAGCAAAGTAGTCAATGCTCACAATTAGAAGGACAAATTAAAAGAGCAAGCAGAACGCAAACAACCTCCCCAGATCGGGACGCTACCATCTGTTTGTGATCTGCCAAAGATGCATGCATGCTTAATGTCAATCTGAAGAACCTCAGAAGAGTTTTCCTTTTTTTCCCCTTTATCTGCTTGTCAAATGAAATAAATTTTTTTACATAGAATAATGAAAGTGACACCGAGGCTTTAACTTAACCAAAACTCTGTCATCAGGACCTTGTTGTTCATGAAATTAATTTGTGGTTATGTAAAGGATAAGAATTTAATTTTACGGTTTATTTCTTCGCTGGAGTCAGTGAGAAGAACAACATAGTAAGCCCTTCATATTTCTCCATTCAGACAAGTTTTAAGTATAATTCAACAGATTAATCACCCCGAGTTTAATCTGTTTATATATTGTGTTACGTGATACTCAGACATGGGCAGAGCAGCCATAAATTGTTAGAGTAGAACTACTTTGACATATTTTTACTCACATAAAAGCAAAAAGTAGCTGTCCAAGAAAGCTACTCAAATACTGAGTGACTGATCAAAACGTAAATTATTTAATATTTAAGAATTCTGTCAGATTGACAAGAATAAAGTTTTGTGAAAATTTTGTCTGGATCTTTAGTTGAATTTTAACAAGATTGGATAAAAGAAACACTTTTCTAGCTCAGTTTCTGGAGCACAGAAACTTACAGCAGGTAACACAAATACAAGACAGGGTCAAAAGAAGAAAAAAAACTTCCAATGACGATTCCTGCAGTGTATTATATAATCTGTCAACCTCCAAATTGCATGGCAGACAAAGCTTGTGTATAAACACAATGTCCTACTTTAACCAAAACTGTAGGTGTGTTTCTAGTGGATACTTTTGTTAAATAAGCTTGTTTTCAAGTCACAGTGGGTAGAGCATTTTGAGATTTTTCTCAATTAAGACTAGATATTTCATGATAATATTACCAAAGTGTAAAACTACTCCACTGAAAGCACTTACATGTTCTACCGCCCCCACCCCGCAAAAAAAATTACTTAAGTAAATATAAGTCGTTACTACCCACCACTGATGATACTGTAAAGTAGCAGGACTTTCATTCATTTCCTTCATTTAAAACAACTCATTTGGAGCACTTTTCTATTGGCAACATGTATTTTCTCAAAACAAACAATAAAACGGAGTACAAATGTTCTGCCTTGGAGCAGATTTGAAGAGCAGAGCTAAACTGTAGCGTGCAAAGCAGGAGGCAGTTTTCTCAATCTCACGGGAGAGAAGCTTAATCTGTCTCCCATATGTGCAATGGCATAGGTTGTGGTTTGTCTAATGGCCACCCAGGCAAGTTAACAAGACTTGAACTAAGCCAGAAAGACCACAGACTGATTAATCGCAGGAACCTCCATGTTGTTTTGCTAATGAAGATGAATGTTGAGGTCAGCGTGGAGCTGGAGTGAAAGATGGATGTTGACAGTTCCTTATCTTTTCTGCAGTGTGTCTCATTTCTTTACTGCCTGGCTGTCTGGCAGGTATCCTGGAGATCAGAACGGTGTCCGAGGGGCCCACATTGGCTATCAAAGCTGTAAAGAGCCAGTATTACATCTGCATGGCCAAGGGCGGGAATCTGCAAGCCAGGGTAATGCACTTCATTCGTCGTTGAACCGACGTGTCACGGAGGAAAAGTTCTGAAATGTCGCAATAAAGGTTTGATATGTTGTCATTGCAGAAGACCTACAGTAAAAACTGCGACTTCAAGGAGGGTTTCCTAGAGAACAACTACAACGCTTACTCTGCAAATCGGACTATCGGACCATCGGAGAAGGAAATATTCATAGCGCTAAATCAGCGGGGGCGGCCAATGAGAGGGAAGAAGACCAGGAAGGCAAACGTAGCTTCTCACTTCATCCCGATGAAATGCTGGGAAGAGGCGAGGAGAGTGGAGTGAAGCAACTGGCTTTGTTCCAGACTGTGTGACTCAGGTCACATTTATGTGCGTATATCATACCAGACACATGTAGTCTCATTACCAGCATCACTCTCCGCTGTCCTAACGTTCAGTCGTATTAATAACTGAGAAACGAACGTATAAGCTGCGACAGTCTCCATCATGCAAGATACTGAAACTGCAAACATGGACTGAAGTTATTTTGAAGTAAATACTATAAATTGTATTAAAACAGAAGTATTTTCTTACCAAACCATAAAAAAAACCTCATCCACATGCAGTCTGGACTGTATTCTTTACAAATGATTTGCCACCACGCTGCCGGATGAGGGGACGTATTAATCAAAGAATAAAATAAAATAAACTTAATAATTATTCAGAGGGGATAGTTGGTCTGATCAAAAAGTGCTGAAGCAAGCTGGGCTTGTCTTTACCTTCCACTGCACCAGATACATTCATACAGAGCTGACATAGTGCATGTAATTAATGAAAATATGAATAAACAGCAAGTCAAGCTTATTGTGATAGATGTGGTTGTGTGTGCGTGTGTGTGTGTGTGATTTTCTGCATGGACTCTGGTCAACTACACTGTAGCTGCTCACTGACTCCCTTTTCATATTTCATCTTATAACGCTGAAAGGTTTTTGCTGCTGCTGAACAAACATCCATATATATATAAATATATACATAGCGAATATCTTAATAAGTGAGAATAATCCCTACGCTAAAAGATATTTGTTTTAGAGGGTTTTTCTTTATATTCCTTTTCAGACATTCCTGTTGTACTGAGTGCCAGCTGGAAAAATACCCACAGATTCAATATTTGGTACTCTAATGTAATTACCAGAGTTTTTTGTCTATGGCGTTGCAGCACTTCATCGCCTACGGCCCCACAAATTCCCTTCTTAGTACAAAGCCAACATGCTGAAACGACGCTGCACTGCGCATCTTTTTTTTCCCCCTCCACTAGAGGGTATAATAAACCTCAAAATAAACTCACATCCCCTCGCTTATGAAACTTCTTAAGTCGACTTGTCAACAAAACATCAAACTGAAATGGAAACACGCAGCTCTCTGTTAGATGTTGCTTTGAACGTCTTCACAACCACTTTGTGCTTGGGTTAGACTGCATGTGAACTTTATGAACCGAGCCTTTATCCTGCCATAAACTAAACTGGCGTTAAGACTAGAAAGCTCTGGGGGAACTTGAAGACAGAGGTGTGTGTTATATACTGTGACGACATTCAGCATTATTTATTCTGTTATTAACAAGACAATAAAGACAAACATTGTATTTATTCTCAGCTTTTGCATGTCTGTAATATCCACTATGATATAGTCATACTTAATAAACAAAGATTTGCTGTGATTTCAGTGTTATAGTAAAATGACCCCGGTTTGGCAGCCTAATGTACTCTTTAACTCTGGATTTTGCATTATCCTGTTGAGAAAACCTATTACCAGTAAAAACAAACTCAATGTATAAAATTTAAATGCTTCCTTTGTTCTTTGGGTGATTATTTGCTTGTTGTAAATAAATTTTGGGGAAAATGCTTGTGTCCCTGGACAATCCTGACAAAATAACTCAGATTCATCCAATCTGGTAAGAGAGACCTACACGAAATGCACCACAAAGGGTGCGGTTATGAATTTATGATGGAAGATGCATCAAAGTTTACTTCACGTACAGTAAAAGTAGAGTCTTGTCGGTGTAAAAGATAATATTGCTGACTTACCGGCAGGCTGCCAACACATGCATTTAGTTATTTAAACATAAGAATGGATTCCCCCCCCACAAAAAAATGCTCACCGACACAGAGAGCACGTTTTGCCAGGGTTCACATCTGGCTTGGAAAATCCCTGTCAGACGGAGACAGTGAAATTGAGAGAGCAAGCCTATGAAATACGATTGACCCAAACAACATCTGAGCAAGGTGAGGGCTTCTGCCAAGTCACGCAAAGTTAGTCTTAGCAGATAATTTGTAACATGCTCAAAACGTAAACACATTTCAGGCTCAAGGCCGTGTATTCCCAGTAGGAAGGACGTGAGGCTGGAGCCGACCAACGACGGCGAGAAACCTCCAACAGAAAGGATGCAGCACAGGCACACCAGATGCAAACTGCTATAACATACGTGTGAAAGAAAGGCGCCGATTGCATATGGACATTTTAGCAACTTTCTTTAATATTTGGATCTGTAGCGGATAAATGGACAGCATGGTGAAACGCATTGCTTCATAAAGCCACCTCTGAGTAAACGTGAATTGTTTAACAGTTTGTCTACACGGTTTTCATTCTGCGTCATTAATGTTTAGACGCTGTTTATTTTTGCCACCAAAACCAAACGATTAGCTCTGTGAAAATGGCTAAATCTCTCCGTAATATATGTAGGTGATGTCGCCTTGTTTCAAAACCCAGCATGAAGAAATCCTTATGATTCTTTATTTTTGTGCGTGAAAAAAAAGTACATAGCTACTGTGCAATCTGATGAACCTCTTAGGATGAAAAACTGTCCTATAACAATGATTTACTCTTAATTAGGATGCTTCATAACAACAGGATTGCATTTTTTGTGTAAGCATAAACACAGAAAACCACGTGTCCCGTATTAACGGCTACATGCACAAACAGGGACAATGTCTGCAAAAACAGTGAGGTCTGCGTCTGGCTGTTAACAACGGAGACGGGAACACCCGACAGGAGGGGAGATTAAAAAAAAACAAAACAAAAAAAAAGGTGAATAAGGACGAACAGAGAGTGAGGTTGAGAACTGAACTTGATACATCTCAGGACCATAAACCTTTCCTTCCCAAAGGATATCTGTTGCTGGGGTGTTCTGTGTTTGCACCTCTTTGCACGGAGACTCACTGCTGTACTCTCATAACAGAAGATGGGATGAGGACAGAGGATTGGAACAGATATTTGTACTTTCTACTAAGTTAAGTCTGAATTTATGCAGCAGATCTAACTTTTGATTTGCCCATCAATCCATGTATTTTCTCCCTTTTATCTAAGATCAGGTTACGTTGACCTGAGACCTAAAGGAGCTGAATTGCCTGCCAGGAGTTCACACTCAGCACTTCATACTCACTGTAAATGGCTTCAGTGCGAGTTGAATTTTATGGACAGAAAAATGCCCTTCCCAGGGATATCTTCAAATGCCATCCAATCCTTCTAATTATCGAAAACAGGGAGTGTTGGAATTAAGACCAACTTTGTGTCAAGAATTCAGCTACAGCTTTAGTTTCGGCATACAGGGACCAGATTGCCCCTGAAAACTACCAAGTAACCAATATTCCTGCAAAACCTCCCCAAAAGCTAAAACACTGACTGTCATCTACAAAATTATCCACAAATGAAATGGTATAAACTCTGATGTTTATATTTGAACTGTTGTTATCTTGACCAGGTTTTCCTTGCAAAACTGATCTAGGATCTCAACGGGAGAAACCCGGGCAAGCAGAGGCAGTAAATTAAACAATGAAAAAATATAGAAGAACCTTTGTGATTAATAAGATGCTTAAACACCGTTAGGTGAATTTGTTATGTGTCACCGGTTGCACAAAACTAATTTCCATTTTAAAGTACAATACAGTCTTTCATGGCCTCATAAAATCCTAGAAATGGTTGATTACATTCAGTCAAGTGTCTCTCATGGGTCACTTCTTTAAAAGCTGAAAAGGTCCATGGCAAATGAACAACACATGTCTTTGTACTTAGAAAAGTTACTATCACCGAAACTAGTCAGTGATTTGTCTGGCTTAAAATGACTCGTCAATGTTTACGGCTTTTCTAAGGATTACTCAGTGTTTTTGTTCCAGTGCAAAAGAACAGAGAAGATGGTGTGGGATATTGAGTCACACCATCTTTACTGCGTGTTTCAGTGGCGCGCACAAATCTTTAACCATTGCTGCTGAGGTGAAAAAAGTATGTGAATTGGTTTTCAATATATCTGCAGGTAAATTGCTGTAATTATTGCAAAGAACTGGACGATATTGTTAAAAATGTAACAACGCACTGCAGGACAAGGAAGGATATAAAAAGGGTGCTTTTATAAAGCAGCAGTAAAATGGGAATAAGGTTGCATTGTATATCAAAAATAATGAGTCAGATCATGTTTTACAATTTTCAAAACAGAAGATAAAAGCCTGTATTTTTTTCTTCCTATCCCGGTATGGAAAATCATAGGCTTGCTAAAATAATGCCCTGAAACAGCTGTGATAAATTATTTTATCATCATGGCTGAGAGCATGACATGTATGGTAAATTTCAGCAGCTCTTTTTTGGAAACAGTTAATTCAAGCAACATCCTCTCAAAGGATATTGCTTAAGATGTGGAAATATATAAAGTATCATTGCTGGAACTGTTCAAGAGTTTAACATTCAAACTGAGTGGACTTCAAGATAATAAATCCTTGAATTATCTGAAGATGCCAAACTTATTTCTGATGCAATTTGTAAATGTCAGGATGACATCACTGTGAAAGTGGAGCAACTGAAGCAGTCTTTCTATTGGCAAGTAAAAAACATGTTTCTGTCATTATTTGTGTCCCATTTAGATTTAAATTATGTTCCACTTACTTTTTTTTAATTCAAGTAAGTGCTAAAGGGTAACATGCTTTTGGTATGAAAATCAGTGAATGTCTGGTGCTTGGCAAGTAGCTCTTCAAAAAGTTATAGACTGTTTTATAAAGCTGTTATGGCAAAGACACCCGACCACAGACTTTGAGCACAGGAAATCCATAAATGTCTGGCAGAGTGAAACAAGCATTTATATACTATAAAGACAAATGGTAAACACAATGGATAATTAATGTTGAGGTACAAGCAAAGAGGGTTTTTTTTCTCACATCATAATGGGAATTCACAATTCACATCACAAAATCGCGAAAATTATGGACAACCCTAACCATTTATGTGCAAAATCCTTTAATCTCCAGTGGGAACCATTTAACTGTGAAAAACGCTTGTGGGGACAGAGCCCCGCCTTAGAGGTCAAAGTTCCTGGTTGGAGCTGCAGTTTCCCCTCCTCCTGACTTACCTCACTCAGCTCCTTCAGGTGTTTGCTAATGGACCTTACCACCAGGGCCGCCTTTCATTGGCTAATGCCCATTTTACATCACAGCACAGCTACCACGTGCTTGACCGTCTCACAAATGCAAGCTGCTGTAGTAAACACATGCTAATGGACATTGTGGACGAGCAGACCGGCAGAAGGTTTTTGCATCAGGACTCGATAAAGAATAGTTCTCCACCATCAGTGGGATATCTATACAGGCAATGTCAGATATCCTGATCGTATTTGTGGAACTAAAAGTCACAGATTTCCAAAATCTGAGATGGAATGTCTTTGCTTGGATCAAAACTTGTGCACAACCTCAGTCGCAGCTCAGCCGACATAGGATCAATAATAACAAACTATTGTCCGCTGGTGTAAGTATTATTGCTTTGCTTTCTTTGTGTTTAGTGAATGAAAAAAAGAAAGTCAATAATAAACACATCCATTATGAAAACCTTTTAGCCAAGTACAGCATAATGGCAGTACCAACACAACTTCTACACCTTGAAGCCTGTCTGTTACACAGTCTTACATTAGCTGAACAGATATGCAATGTGTACTGTATCTGACATACAATAATGATTTTATTTGACCTGAAAAGGCTATTTTCAAAACTGTAATTGTGTTAGCCACGCTAGCACCAAGTACCATGTATAAGTCCTAGGTACATTCGACCCCTCAAAACAATGAATGCCCGACTTGCCCAGCCTTGCAAGAACAATAGGCGTCAGTGATCTTATCACAGCTATATTTCTGCTGAGGGTGTGAGGATCTGCTGTTTTCTTCATCTACCAGTGGCTTTTCGCTGTGATGCGCACAATGTTGGAGGCATTGCGTGGCTAAAACACCTTGATGTCGTCCAAAAAAGATGACATGAACTTTTTGGTTCCCCTGTCCATTGTCATGGCTGATATTTTGTAAAAATCTGGCAGAAATGCTACACTAATCCACTCAGAAATACTCTGCAGAGTCAGTCGAAATGAAAAATGCCATGTTTACACATAGAAGCTAAGCACTACAAGGCAGTGTTGTATAAAGTACTGAAATCTCAGAGTCAAGTAAAAGTATAGGTTCCTCTCCAAAATATGACTTTGGTAAAAGTCCAAGTCACTGACTGAAATGTTACTTGAGTNACTCAAGTAATGTAATGAAAAGTATAAGTAAAAAGTAAAACAAGGCAAATGCAGTTTGAATGACAGTTTTTATATTTTGGTAAACTTGTCAAATAGAGTTAAAATAATGTACACAACCAAGTGCAGGCATAATTAAACCTGCTAATAGATAAACCTGCAGGCATAATTTTGGTTAAGAAAATTAGGTGCTTTAACTATACCACAAGGGTAACCTAACCTGCTTAACCAGCTTCTGACATGAACCACATATACATATGTGGCTGAATTGCCTGCCACTTCATACTCACTGTAAATGGCTTCAGTGCGAGTTGAATTTTATGGCCAGAAAATGGCATTCACAGGGATATCTTCAAATGCCATCCAATCCTTCTAATTATCAAAAACAGGGAGTGTTGGAATTAAGACCAACTTTGTGTCAAGAATTCAGCTACAGCTTTAGTTTCGGCATACAGGGACCAGATTGCCCCTGAAAACTACCAAGTAACCAATATTCCTGCAAAACCTCCCCAAAAAACTAAAACACTGACTGTCATCTACAAAATTATCCACAGATGAAATGGTATAAACTCTGATCTTTATATTTGAACTGTTGTTGATATCTTGACCTTTATGAAAACCTTTTAGCCAAGTACAGCATAATGGCAGTACTGATACAACTTCTACACCATGAAGCCTGTCTGTTACAGGCTTGAAGACCTACAGGCTTGAAGACCTACTACAACATGAACCATGCGGTTCATGTTGTATGGGGCTCCATTTGTGTCAGTAGGTGGGGTCAAAACTCCAGCGTTTCTCTCTTTTGTAATGGGTAACTAAACCACACATTGAAAATGTATCGGAGTAAAAGTATGCAATTAAGTTCAGAAATATAGTGAAGTAAAAGTGAAAGTTATCAAAAAATGTTATACTCGAGGAAAGTATGAAGTACTCCAAAATATACTTAAGTAAAGTAGTGAAGTGTTTTTACTTCGTTACTATACAACACTGCTTATTACAACTCAATAATGTGGAATAAACTAAACTAAACTGGCATAATAAATTCTATTAGCATCTTGTAAATTTAAAACCACCGTATTAAGTGAAACATAAGTCCAAAGAGTTGGAATCACTTCTGCTCTGCATGTTTTAGGTGTTTCCCTTCTGCTGTACTTGACTTGATGGCTTCAGAAAAGGCCTTGCAATCATTTGGATCAACTGTTCTGGTTGATCCAAATGATCAACCAGAACTAAAACATGCAGAGCAGAGGTCCTGAGGACTGGTAATGAGAAGAACTTGACTGGACTGAATTTAATTGTCTTCACTTAAATGTTAAATGTTGAAAGTAAAAGTGTAATACTCTTTAGATTTAATTAACTAGATTTGGTGGAACCAGTTGACATAACTTGGTTAAGTAAATTCAACAGTTCATTTCTTAGAGTGTATGCAAAGCCCAGGCATCAAGACCATCCATTTTGGTGGCCTTGGAATCACGTCTCTGCTTTTTGCAGATGATGTGGGTCTACTGGCTTCATCCAGTTGTGATCTACAGCTTTCAATGGAGCGGCGCAGCTGAGTGTGAAGTAGCCAAGGATGAGGATCCAAGTCCGCATGGTCTTTATCCAGAAAAGGGTAGTGTGCCCTCTCCGGGTTGGGGCTCAACCATGGTGAGCCCCACACTGATCTATGTCCCATAAAACAGTGGTACACAGAGCTGAGAAAGAGCCTACAAACCTGACCCAGTTGAAAACATTCATTGCGATCTTGGTATGAACAGCTTTATGGACTAAAGTGAGGCTTGCCCCCCCCCTTACATAATTCATGTCAATGGATTTATTATTGTAGAAGAATTTTAAACATCACAGCATTATGCTATGCTGTGAACGTCTGTCTTCTCATGTCCTCTTGTCTTTCTAGCCTTCCTGTACTGCTTGTTTAACGAGTGTCTGTACAACTGAATGGCATTCAATTTAGTAAGATATTATGCGTCTGGAGGTTAGGGCTTCGTCTAATTCACTCCTACTCTGTTGTCACAACATTAGGACCCCCCATCCCACCCATTCCTCCTCTGTTACATCGGCCTTCTGATAATAATGGTTGATTATGATGTCTACCCAAACTCCTCCATTTCTAGCCCCCCATAACACATCCCCAGCTAAATGAAAGTAAGGAGTGGATGAGCTTCTCCTACGCTGCTTTAACAGCATTAAAGTTTTGGGGCAGCTACAGTTTCCAATTATTTTCATCTAGGAAGAAACACGAGACTCACAAGCATCATTAGCAAGCAGACATAATCTAATCACTCATGTGTGTGTATTTGTGTGTGTGTCTGTTAGGTAAAGTGGTGGTAGGCACACTCACTCCAGTTGAGATTATGAAAAGTGAACTTTTTGTTTGATATATAATTTATATATAACTAGGTATAAAGTCTTTCTTTTACTGCAAACACAGTAATTAATGTTTAGTTTGTGTCAGAGGCCAGAAGGTATCACTGTGAAGTGTCAGATAATGAGACTGAATGATGTGGAAGAATAAATGAGATCAATACAGATAGAACAATAAACAGGTTGAGACAATAGCTGAAAATCATGTAAAAGTCAAATCACAAAAGACAAAACAAGATGAATAAGAACACTAAGCTTGTGTGCAATCAGCAATGTGGCTGAAATATCCTGCCTAAGGAAGCAATGACTAACAGGCAGAGTGGATTCAAACCGGCAGCCCATCAGTAACAGGATTAACTTCTACCTCCTGAGGCACTGTCACCAGAGGAAAACACTACTCAACAGGACAGGGGTCAGGAGTGAAAGAAAGATGGGAAAAAAAGATCTAAGGACTGAGCTTAGTATGATAGCAGGTAAAGAGATGGATGTGAAAAAGTGGTGGAGAGAACTGAGGGGCAAAAAAACAGTGGAAGGAAAAGATGTAAGGAGTAAGTAAGGAGAGTGGTGAATGAAAAGTGACACACACACTGTCAGAGATGGGAAAAAGAAACTGCTTAAAAAAGAAATAAAAACTGAAAAAAGTGTCAAAAGATGAGAAGGAGAAAAGGAAGAAAAAGATTGGAAGAACAGAAGCCAGAAAAAAGAACAAGTAAATGAAGAGATCAAGTGGTGAGAAAAAATATCATGAGAAAAGTGAATAAAAGGTGTGGAGAGGAAAGAAAGGAGTGGATGGCAAGAAGAGGAAAATCTCTTTGTGGTGGAAACATGGATCAGAAAAATATCTAGGCATTATACTCTTCTGCGTGCATGCAGAAGAGTGTGTGCATATGCATGCAGATGTGTATCAGAGAGGATGGGGTGCATTCTGCCTCCTCATGTTGCAATTTTGTACTTTGGCTTTTTTGTCCCTGCAGTCCCTGTCAGCCTCCATTAACTCACTCACATCACTGTTTATTTGCATTAATCTATCGAGTCAGGTTTTTGGCCTGTAGCAGTCAGTGTGGAGTCTTAAAATGTATCAACTTGATAAAGTTCTTGGATCTGTGCAGTAGTCATAAAAAGACCTTACAGATAGCTCCCTTTGCAGTGTGATGGTCCTGCCTCTGCAGCTGAGAAAATTTCAGTGAGTACTGCAGGCTTTTGGAATGTAATTAAATATAATTGCTGTCAGAAACGTCAACAAAGTCTTAGTCTAAACCTCAGTGGAAGAAAAATAATAGTTATTAGATGTATTTTACTTATCTTTTGTATTTTTATTTGAGCTTTTTTTGAAGTGGTGAATAGAGCTGAGCTGATCTCTGCTTTTGATGCTGGAGAACAACCAACCTGCTGCTTCAGTTTGGGATTTTCAGTCATGAAGCTACTTCCATTTTTTCTGGGCCCGGCACCTGGACACGTCTGAAGGAAATCTCCAGATTAAGACCATTAAGACAGCTTCTGAACCAATCAATGTGCAAGGAATGAACGTGACAAAACAATTTATCATTAGCTCAGAACTCATATATATATACTATTATATATATACTATAATAGTATATAATATAACTATAATAGTATATATGTACTATATCATACTATTATATGTACGTATATAT
>CAEGAF010177967.1:0-13391 GCA_903067075.1 Micropoecilia bifurca | reverse complement strand
GAATTCATGGTTCCTTTTTCCACATAATGTAACGGTAGTGTTTATGATAAAAAATAAATAAATAATAATTATGTGATCGGTATCGGGGATCGGAATCGGCGATCGGCCCTCAGGGGTGATCGGTATAGGTATCGGGAGAAAAAAACCTGATCGGCACATCCCTACTGGTGACCGATGAAAACTGGTTACCAGACGATTTCTAACCCATCAACGTAGAGAACAGACACATAGATGTACCTGTGACTCCACAGAAAGTCCTTCTCCTGCTCAGTGATCTCAGACAGAGGGTCCCGGTTGCACACTTGGTGCAGCTGCTCATTATCGCTCTCAGTCAGGGGTTTGTCCCGTGCCAGTCTGTTGCTCTGTGGAAACCAGATGTCAAACACTTTAATACTCCAAACTCCTTCACCAACGTGCTGAATCTACAGTATGGTCCTGGGTTGGCCAGCTTCTCCTGACGTTATTATCTTACCAGGCCGGGGTGTGAGTAATTAAAGCCGAGCTCCCGGGAAATGTTCCAGTTGGCGTGCTCCTCGATCATGCTCATGTCGGGAAACTTGACTGGGCAGCTGAAGTGGTCAAACTCCAGCTCCAAGCAAGGGGTTTCCTGTGTGAGGGAAGGGGAAGGGGCTCAATCAGAGAGCTCACTACAGTCAGACAGGTGTCTGCGTCAACGGGTCACTCATTAAAGGTCAGCATTATGTGTTTTCCAGACACATCATTTTATAGCACAATCAAGTAATTGTTTCCTTAAGTTGTTATAAAAATGCTGTATGTAATATAACTTAAAAGAAACTTGACTTCCTAATTCAATCCCTTGAAATTGGGCAACTGTCTCTTCAAGAAGCCCCTTCTCTTTCTCCTTCAGGAAGTTATCACAACATGGCTCATCTATTAAACCTTTAACTACATTTTTACCAGCGTTGCACTGCGAAGTAGCTCGTATAAGAGCTGAGCAGGTGCTCAGTTCCACCAAGTGTTTTGCTAATTGCTGCTGGCTAGTCTGAAGGAGCTGAGTGGAAGAATCTGCAATGCAGAAGCTCTGAATCTTGGAAACTGCAACTCAGAGGAGGAGGTACTTTCTCAAAGGTGGGTAGACCCAGGTGTTTTGCACAGCTGAATAGTTGCTATGGGAGATTAAACAAACATCAAAGCAACATTCCAAGTATGTTTTTGATCAGGGAATAACATTACAACGTGATGTAAAGCTAAAAAAGGTCAGTTTTACATAATACTGCCCCTTTAAGGCCAGATTTGAAAAATCCAGTCATCAGGCTCCAATGTAAGCAGACGACACATGTCGTAAAAGACATGAAAAGATCACATTTATGCACATCACTTCCATTTCTTTCAGAACAACTGCTACGGATAAGGTCAGACTTATAATTGTATCCAGAGGCCAAAGAACCAGACTGCTCAGCGCTCACCTTGTTGGGGTTGGAGCCTGTGACACCGATGGGGTTGAGCAGATCCTCCAGGCCATGTGGGACAGGCCACAGGTTGAGAGCCATCTTCCCCGCTACCAGCGTGTGTGTGTAGTCAAACAGGTTGATGTTGCCCCAGGCCAGGGGACAATGCTCCTGCAGGAAAAACGCAGATGACGAGATAAGTAGGAAAATGTTTCCAAACGGCTCTGGCTTGGGGCTACGGAGCACAATCCCTGTTTAAACATTCAAACATTAAAACACCTCTCCTTTTATTGGCTTCTGATTGGAGCTGGATGGTCGGCTCTGAGGAGGAGCAGATGTTGAACGTATAGAGCCTTTTGTCAAAACGAGTGTATGAATGAAAAGCAGGCCAGCAAACAGAGAAAGGTTGTTATGTGTTGCTTTCGAACGTCCTGACAGTAATTTATTGCAGTGAGACAGTAGAGGAAAAATGGACAGCTGCAGATAACTGGCAGCGTATCTTTAGCTCCTTTCATTCCACTGTGGAAAACTACAGCCCATCCAAAAACAAAGGCTCATCTGAGCAGCTCCTTAAATTATGGAAAATTGATTCATGAATTTGACTCTTCTTGTTTTTACCTAAAGAGGTTTGCCCAGAACATAAATCCATATTTTATCTTTTCAAATTCCTTTTATATGCTCGTTCACTTCTGACATGGAGATAGCTTTCCTTGAACATTATATTAAATCCCAATCACAAACTCTCTTGTATTTTCTTGACATTGTGAAGAATGTTTAGTGGAAGGAAAAATGTCACCTGGCTCTCAGGTTGTCATTTAGAAGACAACATCCCAACCTCTACAACATCTGAAACAGTTTAAAGGTCGCTCTGAATCTGTGCAGCCCTACTACACATGCAGCCAGCACTACAACAGATCAAAGCATATTCCAGTGTTAGAACGGCCTAGTCAAAGTACAGATTTAAATGTGGTTCAAAATCTGTGGCAGCAACGAAAGCTGATGTTTACTCACATACTCTGTGGATTCAGGACAAATTTCAGATTTTTTTGCAAAGTTCTTTTTTGAATCGCCTTTTGCTGCGTGTCCAGATTTTAACTTCTATAAGCAAAGAACTGACTCTGGCAACTGAATGCATGCCATGTTTTCAGATGTTTACTTCTTAAAAAAATAATTTCTTTAAAAACGGATTATTTTTCCTCCACTTGACAAACCCTTTCTCTATCGCATAAAGGCCTGATAAAATGGCTAACTGGTAAACGGATTAAGTTCATTTAGACCACATTCAGCCAGCGGCTCAAGCAGACACACACACATCCAGATCCATATTCTAAAACAATTGGTATAACAATTCTTTGATCAAGTCATTCATGACCAAGAAAACCCCAGGGTCAAAGTTTCTGTGTCTCTCGGCTGACCTCTTTTGCTCCCTTCCTTCCTTTGACAGAGCAGATGGAGAGGCAGAGTCGAGCCGCTCTGGGAATTTCAGTGACGTACATGTCATAGGTCAGCCACTCGTTCCACCTGAAATCAAAGGGAAACGGAGCGCCACAGAAAAGGAAAGATAACGCATTGAAAAATGTGATTTAAATTTAAATCACACATGACTACATGTTTTACTCAATAAAGCGCCACAAATGTGAATTTGTGTTTTATTGAGATTAGCTGAATATTAACAAAGTTTTGTGCATGTTTGTAATGGAAACGCAGCCAACGTCGAAGCACGGCTCAGAATCCCAGAACATGAATTGCTCTCGTTTAACCTCCTTACCTGGGATTAGAGCAGGGGACCCGCTGAGTGTTGACGTTGTCGCACAGCTGCTCCCCACCATGGTAGATCCCAGTCCTGACGTAGATCTACAGCAGGAAACAAGAGAAATTTGAAGCAGGTAATAGACTGACAAAAACAGATGAAACCAGAAGTTTATATACATAAAAAACATACATACATAAAAAAGACAGATGCTCATTTTGTTTCCTCGCTGTCTGACATGAAACTTTTCATCATTTTAGCTGCGTTGGGATTACCAGAAATGTTTTCTATTTGCTAAAAGAGACAGATCAGCAGCTCTACCTTGTCTATGTCTCTGATGTTTACATTGACGTAGGTAGCGCAGAGGATCCTGATCCTCAGCGTCCCGTTGATTGTCCAGAGACACTTGGTGGCCGTCTCGCCGTTCATGTAGGGCGTCGCCGTGGAGATCCGCCTGGCGTACGACGGCATGGTGAAGTTCTCCATGGGCAGCTGGGAATACAGGCTCTCTTTGGACATCAGCATCAGGTTGGGCATCCTTCCCAGCATGATGCAGCTGCGGATATACTGCAGAGCACAGCGAGAGGTGAAATCAAGCTAATTCAAAGTTCCCACTCAGCCGTTAATGAGTGCTGAAAAGCGCGGAGAGGGATACCTTGTACTGACTCAGGGGGTATTTCTCCAGTAAATACTCGTCGCAGCCGCAGACTTTTAGGATGTACTTCCCCTGGTACTCCTGGACGCACATCTTCAGCTGCTCCTGAGTGAGCAGCATGCTGCGCGTCTTCTTCCGGATGGCTTCGGCGATCACCTGCTCTGGCACGCAGTCGTGGTTGATCTTCAGGGTGTACTTCTGCTTGTCGTTGCTGGGCGAAACGATGACCCAGATCACCACAATAATCTGGCCTGAAGGATAGAAAAAAAGCGCAGCAGAAGCTGATCTGTAAAACAGGAATTTCCAGTGTCCTTTTTCAATTGATATATTTTAGCTTTTTTAAAAACAATGAGGGTTTATCTACTTCCTAGACACATAATGTCATTTAATAGCATAATCAACTGTTGCTATAGAAATGATGCACATATCGAATATGACTTAAAAGAAATTTGACTTTGCGTCTGATGCCTTGAAATTGGCCAAGCTAGCTATCCAGGACACGTCAACAACTAGTTACCGGTGGCATCAACCAACCACCTGCTGAATACAATAAAGATGTTTGAGTTCAACACAAACTTTTGTGTGACAGGAAAGTCCAGCAAGAATATATATATATATATAGTCACCATTCTAAGTCTTTTTACTTTTTTTGCCAAAAGTGATTTTTTTTTTCCCCCCCCAACATATCTTTTGGCAAAAATCATGTAGGCCATCATTTTAAGGACGGTAAAGATATACGAGATTAAGCTGTCCTGCCATGGCAAAATGTAAGACCTGTGATTAATGTATTTAAGCCCAACTTATATTTTTTAATTTACAACATTTTAAGGCCTTAATTTTAGAAACATAAATTTCAGACTGGCTCTGTGAGACCAGCTCCAAGGCAGAGCTGTGGGTAAATAGGCGGCGCTTTTTATGAACCAGTGCTCAGGTACCCTGAATGGTTGCCATGGGAGATTCCAGGATTCCTCAAACATGCGTGAATGATTCAAAGCAACATTCCAGGAACATTTTTTATAACAACAGAACATCATATAAACCTCAAAAAAGATTTTTGCATAATTAAGAAAAATCACAGAGGATTAAAAACTGACATTAAAAGGTCAAAGATTTATAAAATGAATGAAACAACAAAGGACACTGGACGCAAAGTGTGTCCGATGTGTTGAATTCTCCAGGATGCGATGACCGCTCGGTGGAGCTTCTCACCTTTATCTAGTTTATTGTAGATGTGCCTGGGAAGCTCTGCGGACGATTCCACGTTAGGGGGGTAGACGTACAGCGCTCTGCTGTGGCAGCCGTTGTTGTCTCTGAGGTCCACAGCTTCTTTGCAAACATTTAAAATGTTCCTTCTGAAGTCCTGCACTTCGGAGTCCTTCACCAAATCAAACTCGCATATGGGCATTCCGATGGCGAAGCCTGCAGATACATGGAGAACAGATCGCAATTAGACACATGCTCAACATGCTGTGCGTCCCAGCAGCGCTGACAGAAGCCCACCTATTTCTCTGTTGAGGATTTTCTCCTCTCTGTTGCCCACCGGCTCGATGACTTTGAGGAAAGCCTGGAAGAGCCTGAGATCGCACAACCTCCTGGTCTCGTCGTAAAACTCCTCGCGCTCGGCCTCCTGCGTGACGCTGACGAAGATGTAGGAGCTCTCCTCCTGCAGCAGATGGTAAAGCGGGTACTTCCTGGCTTCCTTGAAGAGCTCGTGCTTGACCGTAATGAGCGTAGCCTCCCGGAGACAGTCCAACGTGAGGATCATGCCATTTGGCAGCAGGCAGTCCACGAGGATGCTGGGGGGCATCAAGTGCATCCCCCATAGTTCTCCGGAAGAGGGCCTGGGAGGCATGGCGGTCCTGGCAAATTATGCCCAGCGATTTCCAGGTGAGAGCTATCAGCTCACTGAGGCAGGGAAAAAAATAAAACAATTATGTAAGAAATCACAGAACGATGGCTGACCTTTTAAACACTGCAGATATTATACTAACCTTTCCCCCAGATAATACCCATGTTCACCTCAAGTATATTAACATTTTCCCCAAAAAAAACTCAGAAATAGAGCAATAAAGGAGTACTGTTTGGAGAAATTCAATTCAAATTCAAAAATACTTTGTTGATCCCAAAGTAAAAATTAAATGTTGTTAATTTATCATATATTCAAGATCCTTCCTGGCTGAAGGCAGGATGGATCTCCTGTAGTGGTCTGTATTACGGTGAAAATGAAGAAGCCTCTGACTGAAGACACTGTTTTCCTATGACTGTCTTATAAAGAGGATTTTCAAAGTTCTCCATAAATTTTCTTGATTTTAAGTAAATAAAAACCTTGTAGATGTAGGCAGGAATCAAACAGCAGAGTTTTTTTTACCCATTACTTTTATTAAATCATTGTGACTGTGCTGAATGATACAGAAATCTCATGTTAAAATGTAAAATATTTTAATTCATTACATAGACTTTCATTAAGTACGTAATTAATCTTTTTTTTTTTTTTTTTACATACAAAAGTCCCAAACTAGGACCTTTGTATTCTCGTTTCTGGAACACAAGCTTAACAACGGTTTAAGAAACAATAAATATATCTGTTGTTGAGCTCTTCTATTTATTCAACAATTTAGCAGCAGGAGGCCTGTCACAATAACAAATTTTGCTGGACGATTGTCTAAGAAATTATTGCGATAAACGACAATATTGTTTCAAGACCTTTTGACACTGATTTAATGGAAATGACTAATAATGCATCCTTCTCCTTGATCTGACTGCGGCTTTTGATACAATTTCACATAAGATCCTTATTGACAGATTATCCTCTCTGCGCATTATAAATACACCTCTCAATTGGTTTCATTCATATCTCTCAGGTCACTCTCAGTTTGTTCAGTTAAAATCATTTTCCTCTCGCCCAGTTCCTGTCTCCTCAGGTGTTCCCCAAGGCTCTGTCCTGGGACCCTTGTTGTTTATCATTTACCTCCTCCCCCTTGTTAATATTTTTCGCAAACATAACATCCAGTTTCACTGCTACACGGATGACACCCAACTCTATGTTTCAACCAAACCCAGTTCCTTGCTTCCATTTTCCTCCCTCACTGACTGTCTTCTTGAAATAAAACAGTGGTTTACTCTTAACTTCCTCAAATTAAATTCCAGTAAAACTGAACTTCTCTTAATTGGTACTAATTCAATACTAAGTAAACTTGATAATTTCTCCATTTCAGTTGATAACTCCTCCATTTTTCCTTCCCCTCAGGTTAAGAGTTTGGGTGTCATCCTCTCTTTTGCCTCCCATGTCAATAATGTCACTTGGTCAGCTTATTTTCATCTCCGAAATATTCGCCGTCTCCGTCCTTCTCTGACTCCGAATTCCACTGTTGTTCTGGTCCACAGTTTGGTCACATCTCGTTTAGACTATTTTAATTCTCTACTTTTTGGTCTACCACAGAAAACTCTGTATAAATTACAATTGGTTCAAAATTCAGCTGCTCGTATCATTACACAGACCCCCTTAATTCATCACATCACACCTATTTTAAAACAGCTCCATTGGCTTCCAATCACATATCGCATTAACTATAAAATAATTCTTCTAATTTTTAAAGTAGTTCACAATCTCACACCTTCATATCTCTCGGACCTCCTTCACATTGCCACTCCCACCCATCCCCTCCGATCTTCTTCTTCTGTCCATCTTACCATCCCCCCTGCTCGTCTTCCCTCCGATCCCAAACTCTGGAACTCACTCCCATCTGATCTCCGTAACATCGAGTCTTTGCAATATTTTAAGTCCAAACTCAAAACCCATTTGTTTGAACTAGCATATAGCTTTTAATTATATTTGTACTGTTTTATAAATCTTGTGCTTTTTATTTTTTTTATTGCTGGTATGTATTTTATAATGTACTTGTTTTTTATGTCAAGGTGACCTGGGGTGTCCAGAAAGGCGCCTACAAATAAAATGTATTATTATTATTATAGATACACTTTATTTTCAAAAGAACACAAAACACTGGAACTGAAATTAAAACAAACAAAACAACCAAAAACAAAAATAAAATGGATTCTTAAGTCTCAATTAACAAAAAACATACTTGAATAAAAACTAAACAACATAAAGCAAAAGTGGAAATAAATACTGCATTCAACCAAAAGAGTGCAGATTATGAAGTCTGTATACAATATTGCCCTTCAATAATCACTAGATTTAAATAGAGAAAACGGGCACATCCCACTACCTAATGCAGTCGTTCATACTACACCATTTTTGCCACTATTTTCTCTTTAGACAATCTTAAATCGTTGGCCGATCTAACCAATCATCCTGTAGTGTGTGGTGGGTTAGGTAGATTGCTGTGGCCGCTCTGATCTAAATCAGGGGTTTTCCCCGACTGGCCAGTCTGTTGAATGTGACAGGTAGCCAAAGCGATTCTCCTCCTGCTTTCTGAGGGGAAATTAGGAGGGGAATCCCAAACAGCTGACACAGCACAACCCAGACATTGGAGATGATATGTGGAAACAACATTAATGTTTATTCAACATTTTGTGCAAAGAATAGAAATGAAAGGGGAAGCATCAGAGCCATATTGCTACCGCAGTTGATGAACTCTGCAAGTTTTCAGCTGTGCTTCGTTAACGTGACATAAATAGGTTACAATGATTTTCATTCAGTCAGGACTTTACTCTAACTCTAGCCACATGTATCACAGGTATATTCTAGTAAAGCATTGATGAATGCCTGATTTTACAATTAGTTAACTGGACTTGTAGCCATTATTTTGTGCCCATATGGCTGGACACCACACCTATAGGATTTCTGTCGGCTAATGTGTCTCTCAGGTTTTGAAAATGGGCCGACAACTCGTTTAGAGTGCGCTGGACATTAGACTGAGTACATAGGAAGGGAGGGTCAGTGGAGAGCACCGGAGTTCAGCCTTTTTTAATTCAGCGTCAACAGAAAGAAAAAAGGGCGGAAGAGACGATAAAGACGATAATTAAAATGAGGTCAATAGGTTTCATTTATTGTGTGATTAATTGATTTATCGTTTATCATGACAGGCCTAAGCAGCAGGAATGGTTTTTGAATTGAAAATGCTTCTTATTTTGTTTGATTAAAATGAATTGCAATTAATCAATTACCTGTTGATTAATTTTAATTGAGTCCCAATACTAAAATTTTCAACTTTCAAGTGGGTCCAGTTACTAATTTTCAGTGTATGCACCATTTCATTGTGACCAATTCTGATCTACCCAGATCGATGTTCTACTTGCCTAGTCTGATCTATTGTAAGCTAGCCGCTACAAAAAAATATATACAAATATCTAATCAGTTTTTCATTACCGAGTGGCTTATACAGGGAGACAGACAGGAAGGTGGATGTGTTACAATAGAACGTTCTGTTTGATCCGGTTCTTTCTGAAAGGAAAATGTTGGGTTTAGAAATGTTAGCAACTTATTGGAGACTTCAAAGCTCAAATGAGTACCTTTCATTCTGCAGAGAGTTCACACAAAGCTGATGTTGTTTTGGTTCAGTACTGCTACAAGCACCTAATTCATGCTAAGATGCTAAAATGTCCTCCTCTTTATTCATGTCATGTTTGTTTTGAGATCATCCTGTTTAACTGTGCAATGCAGATAGCTATTACATTTTTTTTTTTTACTTTTGGAAAGTTGCTACGATGCGTAACCGTGGGCAACAAAAGATTGTTTTTACAACTGGGAGCAGCTGATTAGCATCTGAAAAGCTCAAATAATACCTGAACTATGACCCTAAATCCCACAGGAAACTTTATGGATGCAGAGAGAGAAGAAGGAAGTTGAAAACTTTCCTTCCATCAATCATTAAAGAGGAGCGGCAAAAGCAAACAGGGTGGATTAGCACAGTTTGCTAACAACTGTTGATGTTATCCATGACATGTTGTGTAATATCATCTGTACTTTGCTGTTAGCATGTCATGACAGTCACGAGGCAGTCATACAGCAGCAGTCTTCAGTCAGAGGTTTTTTTCAGATTTGTTGCGAGACTGACTGCTACTGGAAAACCTCCCTGTGTGCAGCATCACCAGCCAAAACGACGCTTTGAAGATATTTTGAAGTTATCATTCAGACATTTAATTTACGTTTGGGATGAATAAAAGTATTGTTGAATTGAACTGAATTCTTACACACAAAAGTGAGGAAAATGTAAATTTTAAATACCTCGAAGAAAAAAAAATAGCTAAAACTGTTATATGTCAGTTTTGGAGATGAGAAATTGGTCACAAACTTGTGTTATAGGTGTTATAGGTGGATCTTTAATCCCAACTGTGACATTCTGTTAATCTACGGAGGATATTGGAAGATTATAGCTATAATCTCAAACTAAAACTGGCAAAGATCCTGAAAGCTATGAATATCGTGGTCGAAGGAGGTCATGTGACTTTGTTTACAGATTTACAAAACTTCAGAATAAATACTGCTTACATAACATCGCACATTTGTGTTAGTCTTGTCCATTTAATGTGTTTTTTAAAATTAAGTAAAGAAGTTATGAGTCCCATAAAATATCTCAAACGGGTTTATCAAATGCTTTAAAGCTGCCTTAATATATTATATATCCATCATCTAGAAGCGCTCCTTCTGTTAATTCAAGCAAAAAGAGTGATTTAGATTTTGTTTCACCTGGGTGTAGATGACCGAACCCTGCCGATAACAAACTAAAGAAATGTTTGGCATATATGAAACAGAATGTAGAATTTTTATGTGCGTTTGCGCAAAAGCTCCGACAAGAGCCCAGAAAAGTGAGTTTAAGGGACTTCAAACAGCATGTAAACAAACAGTAGCTGGAGAAGCCCAGCTGCATGCTGGCCAGAGGCTAACACGGCTGCGGTTTAGCTTTGGCAGCTGGACGAAACGCTTCCTCTCCTTCTGCTGTTGTCTTCTAAAACTTTAGCTGGGTGTTGTTTCTTGTGGAGCTAGATGACCATACTAGCCAAGCTCACTAAGCAGATCAATGTCATTGGCAATATGACAACCTCGCCTCATACATGAGCTAATTTTAGTCTAACGTTAATATCTTTAATGTGCGCGAGCTCAAACTTGCCTGGGTGTGTGGGACGTTACAGTCGTTTGGGTGAACAGCGAAAGCGAACAAAATGAAGGAGAAACGAGGGGACAGTACCTGAGTTAGACTGCAAACGCAAACCGGTTAGCCGCGAAGCTAGTCAGCCAGCACCGTCATTAGCTGCGGCTAGCCCAGTTAATCCCATCCGTGCCCACTCGGGAAGTCTCACGCAGCGGCGTTAATGTTATCCTCTGTCCATGAAGACGATAACCATGGAGCAGAAAGCCCCGGTCCTAGCTGCCGGTGATGTTAGCAGCATGTTGGAGCGATATTAATTTATCATAATTCATACTGTTCGTCATTGTGCTGTCCTGAAAACAAACTGTTCTGTTTCATAGCGCGCTATCTCCACACAGCTAGCCTGGATTGATGGGAATTTCGGCTCCTTTTTTGAGATCCGGATCGTTTGGCTCAACTGTACTAAAAGAGCCGAATCCATTCGGTACCACAACGCCTTCCCCTAATCACTGTGGTGAATATTTCAACACTAGGTGTTGAAATATTTTTGGAATTATGTTTGTAAACACCGTCAGGATCAAATTTATGTACCGTGATATGACTTAAAAACAAAATAGGACACGATGAACATATTCCATGCTGGTCTATTAGATAGTTGTGAAAGAAAGTGAATTAAACAAACAAGCAAACGTCCCCTTTTACTGGTTATGTTTTTACTTAAAGAAAAAGTAAAGGACTAACAAAATCCTTGAGCTTATTGCTTAGTAAAAGATAATTTACTGACTATATGTAGACATTTATTTGTAAAACATAACTTTAATCTCACAATAATTCAGTCTGACAGAGCATGCTCAACCATGCTATTATATATACATATATTTTCTTTTTTTAATTCTAAAAAGAAAAACAGTTTAAAAAGTAATTAAATTCCTCCTAATTAAAATATTATTAATTTAACTAATGTTCTGAACCAACCAAAATCATGAACTTAAATGATATCACTTATGATATTCTACTCATATGGAGTATGTCTATTTTCTGCATCTAGAGATGGAAACTTTTGCCTGTTATTCTTTACCAAATGCCTCAGTCTCTGTCAAAAGGCCTGGGGATCGACGAACCACATTTGAATTTAGGTTTGGACTTTGATTAGGCCAACCTCACCCAATAATAAGCTTTGATCTGTAGAATTTCTGATCTAAAGAAAGGAAAAATAGATCTAATGAATATCACTAGTACGTTTTAGTGTTATCGTGTTGTGGAAATTCAATT
Source organism: Micropoecilia bifurca (assembly GCA_903067075.1). Classification (NCBI taxonomy): domain Eukaryota; kingdom Metazoa; phylum Chordata; class Actinopteri; order Cyprinodontiformes; family Poeciliidae; genus Micropoecilia; species Micropoecilia bifurca. Next base: position 1,253 of record CAEGAF010177967.1, on the reverse strand, counting down.
CAAAGCTTTTGAATTTTTGCATTGAAAATGGATACTTTCCATTTTCATGATGCCTGATTATTATTCTTGATTTGTTCTGGCCTACTACTGAGAGCATTTTAGCTTAGTTATCAGATCAGCCCCTCTCTGTCTAACACAGAGACATCAACTGCAGGAAAGACGGCAGCCAGCTTCTGTCGTTCAGACATGTGAACCGGCACAAAGACTCAGTTTGGTCATGAGTGGAAAATCACAATTTTGCAGCTGGAGCAGATGTTCCTCATGGGATGATGAGACAGGGGAAATCAACCCTCCTGCCCCCTTTCTAAAACAACAACAAAAAAAACTTCCTTGTATTTTTTTGACAAAGGAAACACAGCAGATATCTTTAAATAAATGTCAGCAAATAATGAGAAAAGCATAAAAATATGTTGCTGCATACAGTCTTTCGCAAGGCCCAAAGCAAACTGACTCCTCCCTGAACCATGTGGGGGAACATGTGAGGGTTTAAAGGTGCAGTAGGATCTCAAATTGACTTTATTGAGCTTTTTTCATCATGTTATAATGCTATTCTCTCATCTAAAGCATACCTGGAGTTTTGTGTTGAGCCACATAACAGAGGGGCCACAACATGGCTCCTCTGTTAGCCCTTTAATAAGGTTTTTACCAGTTCAGCAGATGCACATTTCCACCAGGTGTTTCCTCTGAGGAGGAGCTGAGTCTTGAAGGCGGGGCTCGGCCCACCCAGGCATTTTTTTTCAGCTGGGTGGTTCCCATGGAGATTAAAGAGTTTCTCAAACATGCAGTGGTGTTGTGGTGACTTTCTGAGGTGGAGTGTCAGAAAGAGCAGGAGTTTTTAAAGAGATAGAGACCCAATTTCAAGGTGTTAATGTACAGAGTCAAATTTCTTTTAAATCATATTTGATTAATGTAGCATTTTCATAACAACTAAAGTTAACATAGTTAATGTGTTGTAAAATGGCATTATATGGCTGTAAACCCATAATACTGCCCCTTTAATGTTTCAGTGGTTTCTTCCTGTTCATATAACAGGTTTTTGGGCAAACATTAACAATATATTTAAACTCTCAAGTCATGTTTTTTTTTCTTCTTCTTACAACTACACCACTAAATGAGTCATTCAGGGAGAAAGATGTGTAGTCAGTCACTAATGATGTGACTTCTGGTGCACACTTGGGTTGGGTTGTGGTGACTTTGGAAGATGACTTCTACTGGCTGCAAGGCATTATATATGAAATCTCACACACGGCTTG
>CAEGAF010177962.1:0-10521 GCA_903067075.1 Micropoecilia bifurca | reverse complement strand
TTTTACTTTTTACTTATACTTTTCATTACATTACTTGAGTTCATACATTTTTACAGTAATTTCCAAACTTAAGTACAATAAAATTCAGATACTTTAAGACTTTAACTCAAGTAACATTTCAGTCAGTGACTTGGACTTTTACCAAAGTCATATTTTGTAGAGGTACCTAAACTTTTACTTGACTCTGATGTTTCAGTACTTTATACAACACTGGACCTGACCCGCTGAGCGTCGCTCGTCCAACTGTATGGAAACCCATTTACCTGAGAGCTGTCAGGGTTTCTGCGGAGCCTGGGTCGGCACCCACAGGGCTTTAGAGTTGATTAAAAAGAAAAAGGCATCAGATTGATTAATTTTTAAACTGGTTACTAAACCATAACAGGGGCAGAGGTTCTCGTTTCTAGGCTGAACTTTGTTGCCAGAGCAGATCTGCAGACGGAATTTGTTTGATGCAGAAGTTTTAAACCACAGAGGAGCTGAGAAGAGGAACAGAAACTCTGCACTGTGTAGAAGATTAAAAATAGATTTTTCAGAGTCTTTCTTGTTAGAACAGAAATCAAATCAAGCTCTGATGCTGGAAATGAAACGACTAACAGGAAGTGGTATTGATCAAAGCAAATCAACTGTAAAAACACACAACAGCAAAACAAAGACTCAGATTTCCCTGAACTCCAGGCGGATCGATGATCCGATGGGAAGATGATCCGGGGAAGACGTGCGATCCGTCACGGATGACCCCGCGTCTCTCCGGGGGACAGCGGGATGGACTGGTGGGGATGACGAATGGAAAGACAAGTGCCTGCTTGTGAAGTTTTCGTTCCAGCTCTTTCCCATTTTACGACTTAGTCTGAGGTTTTCTAGAGTTCACGCCGAGTTCAGGAGTGAAGTGTCTTCCCCTCTCAGCGAAACGGAGCTGAAAGCTCCTCATCGGCGCCTGCAGCTCCGGCGTCTCCCGCTCTCTGACAGAGCGCCCAAATATTCCCGGCCTCTGCCTTTAACCTCAGCAGCAGCTCCACGCAAACACGCCCTCCAAGAACAATGAAGACAAGTGTTGTTATCACATGCCTCCAGTGCATCCAGGCTCCGTGAATGCAGAGGAACTCAAACCCGAGTCACTCCCAGAGGAGCCGACCCGACAGCCAAGCTGAGCCCTGTGAACCTGGGACGACCCCAGCCTGTGCGTGGAAACGTACCTGCCGCTTACAGCTGCTCCACCAGAGGGGAGGTGATGCGGGTTCATTAATTACCAACTTGACAAAACCGAGGTTTCCAAAATTAGAGGTAATTGGCCGTCCCCTGGGGGGCCAGAGAGAAACGACGCCACTAACGCCTGCAAATTAAAGCTGTAATTAACCCGTTATGACTGATTTATTTGCACCGAATCGCTTTATAATTCAATCAAAGGTGTTGCCTTACATAAACTACGCAGCGGGAAGCCCTGCGTAGTTTATGTAAGGCAAGCTCTGATGTTAACGACTGTTTCATGGCGGAGGGCTCCCACGGTTGACTTTCACTTAATTTGCGCTAAATACACGGTGCAAATCAGACGTGTCCGTGCAGATCCTCGTAAAGGCTGCGGTGCTCCCTGCTAGCAGAGCGGCGAAGGTAAAACAAGGGAACGAAAGGAGAGAACGCCGAGCTACAGGTTCACATTCAGCTCTGTAAATTACTGAATAAACAATACAGGTCTGAAACGATTAATCGTGACTCCTCTGTCATCAACAGTGATTCATCATGATTAATCGCGATTAATCGATTGTTGAAATATAATTACAAATTTAGGAGTCAATCAATCTTCAACTCCATTATGGCGACTCAAAAAAGGGCATTTGTTGAAGAAAACAACATTTACAGAAGTTATTCAGTCAAAACTACAAAATGAGGTTTCCTGCCTGGGGAAAAATAAAAAGATAAAGGAAAGGAAAGGAGGGAACGAAAGGAGAGAACGTCTAGCTGAGGTCACACTGTGAGACCTACAGGTTCACATTCAGCTCTGTAAATAACTGAATAAATAATACAGGTCTGAAACGATTAATCGTTACTCCTCTGTCACCAATTGTGATTCATCATGATTAATCGCGATTAATCGATTGTTGAAATAATCATCAATGAATTTAGTAGTCAATTAATCTTTAACTCAAGTATGCCGACTCAAAAAAGGGCATTTGTTGAAGAAAATAACATATTTACAGAAGTTATTCAGTCAAAACTACAAAATGCAGTTTCCTGCCTGGGGAAAAATAAAAAGATAAAGGAAAGGAAAGGAGGGAACGAAAGGAGAGAACGTCTAGCTGAGGTCAAACTGAGAGACCTACAGGTTCACATTCAGCTCTGTAAATAACTGAATAAATAATACAGGTCTGAAACGATTAATCGTGACTCCTCTGTCATCAACAGTGATTCATCATGATTAATCGCGATTAATCGATTGTTGAAATAATCATTACGAATTTAGTAGTCAATCTTTAACTCAAGTATGCCGACTCAAAAAAGGCCATTTGTTGAAGAAAATAACATATTTACAGAAGTTATTCAGTCAAAACTATAAAATGCAGTTTCCCCCAGAAAACCTGATTTCCTGCCTGGGAAAAATAAAAAGATAAAGGAAAGGAAAGGAAAGGAGGGAAAGAAAGGAGAGAATGTCTAGCTGAGGTCAAACTGAGAGACCTACACGTGTCAAAAGTCAGATTATTCATGATCAAGTTATTTGCAGATTCTGGTCTGTAAATAACTTGAATGAATAAATGATATTGGTCTGAAACGATTAGTCGGATCAATCATGATTACTTATGATTAATCTATGATTACAATCGATTGTTGAAATAATTGTCAACAAATTTAGTAATTGGTTAATTATCAACTGATGTGTACAGACTCAAAAAAGGCCATTTGGTGAAAAAAATACAATGACATAATTCTGTCAAAACTGTACAAAATACAGAGACAAGCTGATAAAACAGACCGGTTCTGTTCTGTTGAACCACTGGACACAGAACAAACAAAGATTCTTCATAAAATCAAGAAAAGACAGTGTCTTCAGTCAGAAGCCTTTTCAAACTCACTGTAGTACTGACTGCTACAGGAGATCCTTCCTACCCACAGACATAAGCATCTACAGCAACTCTCTGGAGAAAACTGTGCAATATGTGTTACAACATTTAATTTGTTGAGTTAATAAAGTACTTTTGAACTGAATAATGTTTGACAGTGTGTAAAAAAATTAATCATGCTGAATCTAACAGTTTTCAGCTTGAATGGAAACTTGTTTTCTGATTAATTTACACCTAGCATGTAAGAGCTGTTGTGTGTGTCTAATAAACACTCTTTAAAGTTTTTAATGTGGTACAAACTCTCAACTTGAGTCATTTTCAATATCAGTGAACTGTTTAAAATTAAACCAGTGAGAGAAGAAACACCGTGTGGTTCAACAAGGCTGCGAGAAAGCGAAAGAGAGCAAGACTTTCAGCAGATAACGGGACAGTTTTGCAGCAAGGAGCTCAGGTTTTATCCTGCTGACCTCTTTTAACCTCGGGTTGTTCTGGAACAAGCTCAGCAGCTTCTTGGCAAAGTCAAAGTTGCAGTAACAAATCTGCATTCTCCACACAGAGACAGATGTTGGTCATGCTAACCGCTAATAAATGACATTAAACTATTATGCTCGCTAAAATATCTGACATGATGTTACTTCCGTTTCTAATATAAATAATGAACGACAACAGGAAGCTGCTTATCTTGAAGGCAATTCTCTTAAACCTTCAATTAGTCGTTGAGGAGAAATCTGACATCTTTAAAGGACGAACTTGACTGAATCAAACTCTAAAGTGCAAATCACAAACCTGGATCCGCCCTGTAAACAGCTGGATGCCAAACCTGGAAAAACCTCACAACTCCAACGTCACTCTGCAGGCGCAGGTTGACGTTTCCATACTAAGCGCCATCCGGCGTTATGGATGCGGGTAAGATCCACTTTTACGCACAGACTTTTACGCCTGGCGCGTAAAAGCTCCAAAAAAAAAAAAGGCTTTTTAAACGGTGTGAAATCCAACTCACTTGTCATATTCCGCGTTGTCCTTGTCGCACCGCGCGTCCTTGTGTTTCTGCCAGTCCTTTCCATGCTTGCAGGTGGTGAGCAGCACCACGTCCTCCCCGTTGTGGACGTGGTACAAGGCATTCCGCGCGTCCGAGCCAATCCCGGTCAGGTAGCGCTTCCCCTTGAACACCAGCATGTACTTTCTGAAAGGCGGGATGGAGTTGTACTTCAGGAAGCCCCTGTCCCCTCCGGTCCGAGGATGCTCCTTGGAGAAGAGCGGGATGGAGACGTCGAAGTTGGGCCGGAAGTTCTCCGACCCGATGCTCGCCTTGGCCAGCATGGCCTGGCCGATGTCGAAGCCCAGATCCTCCGTGTAGTCCGGCCAGGTTCCGGAGTACAGGTTGAAGATGAGGTGGTTCCTGCCGTCGTTCCACAGCGCCAGGCTCTGGACCTTCGTCTTCAGGTTGTGGACGTACTGAGGGGACAGCTGGTCCCGATCCAGAGTGTCCAGACTCAGGACGAACAGACACGCCTGTCCCGGGTCGGAGGTGTAGAACCTGGAGCCCTCGATGGTGGACAGGATGTTCTGGTAGCTCTCGGAGATCTTCTCCCCCTTCTGCTGCGGGTAAACATAAACTTTGAAGCCGTTCTTCTGACACGGATTGAAGTCGAAGCAGGAATCCATCCGGCACCGCTTGCCCCGGTAAACGCTCCTGTTCACGTCCCGCTTCTGCGTCGGGGAAACGTGCAGGTTGTAATCCTCGGTGTCCGTCTGGTCCCAGGGCAGGAAGGCGTGTAAAGGGTCGGAGTAGTGCGGCCACGGCTGCTCGGGCCGGTTCCCGCTCCGGCTGCGCTCCTGCCGGCTCCTCCCGGCCGCCGGAAGCTCGACCCCTCCGAGGTAGAAGAGCAGCGCCAGGCAGGATCCGGCCGACAGCAGGATCAGGTAGCGTTTTTTGGCCTGCATGTGTCCCGGGGAACAGAGGCGACTCGCTCGGGAAGAACAAAGCTCAAGTGGCCCCAAGTTAGGCGCTCAGCAGCCCCGGCTGCATCGCTCCATCCCCAACCCCCCGTCTGCGTGTTGTGCTCCGAGATCCGGCGATCGATCCAGCGCATGTGGGCGATTTGTGCGCCGATTGTGGAGTTTCAGCGCATCCAGCGACGCACCGACAGAGACCCGTCCGGAGCCTCTGCGCTGCGGCCGCGTCCCCTCATCCGGGCTGGGGCGCCAGCGGCCGGGGACCCCGAGGCTCTTCCCGGACGCGAAGGTTTGGATGGTTAAGAAAAAGAAAAGGGAAAAGAAGAATAAAGAAAGAGGGAACGTGAACGCCTCTCCGGGCTGGATGTCGGTTCCTTTTTATCGCTCCATGCTGCCCGGTTGGGAAGAATAAAAAAAAAAACAAACACCGGGAGACGCTTCAGCGGTGCAAGTGTAACCTGACAAATCCCTGCATTTCTCTGCCTATTCACCAGCTCCGCTCGTTATTCCCTCACAAATATCAAAGGAACATGGTGGGAAGACAGCGGCGGAGCGGCCGAAGTTGTCCGGCCGAGCGGAGGGCAGCGAGCGGCCGCCTCGAACTGGAGCGGCTCGCCGGGAAAACGCTGGGAAAAACGGCAGGATTCCTCAGAGCGAGGGTCCAACTACCGAGTGCTCAGTTGTTCCGTTTGTTGCTCGCTAACATTCCAATCCCGACACGACGCCAGTTGACGTTACGTCCCACCGAGAGGGAGCGGCGCCGCTGATTGGTCCGCGGTGTGGGAACGGAAGGGGCGGGACTTGGAGGAAAGCACCCATTCATAACCGGTGTAAATTATCTGATTGTAACTTTATAATTGGGGGGACGCAGAAGAAGGCGAAACTCCGTCTCCTTAAAGATGGGAGTAAGTGAGGATTTATCTGTTTTGATTAAGAATTAGGACTTTATTTTCAGGTTTGTTCTCCTTTCTTAGGGTCACAACATGCAGATGAAACTTCTGCTTTTCAGTTTTCAGATATATTTTTGCCACCCGCCCACAAACAGGAAGCGAAAGGAGAAATATTTCGACCTTTATTCAGATTAAATCAGATAACAACCAACTTCCTTTCAACGCTCCAACACAGCTGTATGGATTTAGAGCAATTTTCTGACTTAATATCCTTAATATCCATAAAACTTTGTATTTCTTATTTAGACTCACCAACATAATTTATAACAAAAAACTAAAATAAATCATAGAGTAAAAAAGTGAACATTACATGGTTAGCTTAGAAATGAGTTAAAAAGTTATAGAAATGTAGGTATTTTAGGTTGAATCAACTTTATGTAACAATGTAAAAACCTAAAAAAAATTGGGGCGACTTTATAAAAATTCATTGTAACTGATTATCAGTTTATTATAATTGCTAGACAGTTAAGTCAACTTAATTGAAGTTGTAGCAATAACTTTTATTAAGTGTTTTGAACTTGACAGTTAAAGTTGATACAACTTTACTGAGTCAAAGAAACAAACTACACTGAGCCAAGTTTTTTTACAGTGTACTGCAGTTTAAAGTGGAATAACATTTCTCGCTTATTTTACCAATAACAATCTGTGTTTTGACATCCTCTAAAGTTCACAGTGTATAAATACCAGATTTCATTTAAACTTGTACTAATATCTGTGTAATATGCTTTTGGTCATTTATTACTCTTATAAGTAAAATATTTCCTCTCTGACCACATTGCTGAGTCGCTGTTGCATTTATTATTATTTAACATTTTTGTTCATAACCAGGAAGTCTCAAGATTTTTTTTAAAGTTTTTACAGTATGCAAAACAAAAAAAAGGTACAGACAGTTAAAACATCATAAAATTAACTTAAGTGCAAAGTAAATCAAACATTTACAGTAAGATCAAGACTGTAAAACCCATAGAAATGGGTTTAAAAATAGAAATTACACTCCTCAGTTAAACATTTTAATGTTAAATTCAGTAATGGGAATAAAATACTTTGAGTTTTAATGCCTTGTGAATTATTTTAGGATCAAGTTGCTCGATTTCTATCCATGTTTGGGACACGAGACAAAGCAAATATGGCAGCAGTTTGCTTAAGGCCGCTTTATAAAGTGTTACACATCTTTTGTTATTTGTACTTCCAGGTTTACTGTAGCAGAAAAGTCCTCAGCTGGGATTTATCAAATCCATCCAGAAAAAATGTTTAACCTGCCGAGAAAGAGTCAGGTTTTTTAATAAATATAAAAAGACGTCAAAAAATCCCGAAACTAAGCCTGAGGGAATGCGCTGTCATTCAGTTAATCATCCCCTGAAAGCCAAGCTTGTGCTAATAACGCTCTGGAAATCACCTGGCTGGTGGTAAAATATCATTTCTATCCATCAGACGGTTATCTTTGCTGTTTTTAATAGATTCGGTTACAGAACGGGGAACAAAACAGGCCTTTAAGTTGAATTTGCTGCACACCGGATCAACTGCTTTCACTGTTTTAAACAGAAATATATTCTAGCGAATCAATATATTAAGGAAGACAGGCCCCCGAAGTTTAAAATGTAGGACTGGAGTAATACTGGATTATATTCTGTATTATTTTATAGATATATTTATGTTTTGTTCTAATTATGAAGTATTTTTGTATACATTCAGTTAAAGTAGATGTATCAGTTGATATAAATTTATTTTTCGAGGTTTTCTTCTTATATGTTTGAATGTGTGTCTGTAAGTATGGAAAAGGATTTTAGGTGACTAGTCAGAAACTTCCCGACCCCACTAAGGGACAAGGGTGCAAGAAAATGGATGGATGGATGGATAGTCAGAAACTCTCATCTTACTGGGATTTTCATCAACCAGGTCTCAGGTTTCCAAAGAATGATCTGGAAAAAGAGAAAATATCCACTGAGCAGCAGTTTGTGTGGATGAAGAAAAGCCTTGTTGAGGTCAAAGGTCAGAGTGGTTACAATGGTATGCGGAATGCAGTGGACCCCCAACCTATTTGCGGCTCAGTACTTGAGGAGTCACCTACTCTTGGATTTTTCTACGGACTGAAACGTCAAATTATTCATGGAAAACCTTCCTATTCGAAAGAAAATCCTGAAATAATTAGGCATAATGCTGAGATAATAACTGGGTTTTACAGACCAACCAATCCAGGCCTGCTACTCCTTTTCCTTGATGCTGATTGGCTGAACAAGAGAGAATTCAAAGCTGCAGTATGTAACTTTTATAAAACTGCTACCATGTTTGTTGTGAGACAGATAACATGGGAAAATATCGATCTCCTCCCTGAGCTGCTATTTTTGTCTAAAGAAATGAACCAAGCCCGAACAAAAACAACCAATCAGAGCCAAGAGGAGGGTCTTAGTGCTGACAATCATCTCATGTACTCGCTGCTAAATGTGCTAGCGATAGAAAAACAACTTACCATGACAGAAAAAACATTTATCTGCCGTCATCGGTGTCCATGCTAACCAGACTGAACATTCATGACAGGCTATGCTAGCTGCTGCAGCAACAATGTCACTTTATGTTTCAGGATTCAACACCCAAAAACACTCAAACATTTCCCACACAAAGAACAAAACATTACAGTACAGCATTAAGGTTTTAGGCTTGATGTTTATTTTACTACTAAGTGATCGCTGCAGTAGACTAGCTACCGCTGCTATTAGCTAATCTAACACTGCGGTGGTTGATTAGCTAATTTTAACACTTGCTGTATTGATGATATGTCATCATATCATAGAACATATGTCAATAGAGCAAGATTAAGAGTCGCCTTTTTTACTTTGTAACTAAACCAAAACGCCCAAATTCCACAGCACGTCTACATGTTACATTTGTCAAAGTCAAGCTAGCATAACTGAGCTACTTCCCTCTCCCTCGCCATTTCTTTATTTAAATCTTTTTTTCTGACCTTGTCATCTAGTTGTTGTAGAATTGACAATTAGTAACAAAGCTCTTGCTTCCCTTTTTTGCTTATATATCAGTTGTACATTTAAGATTTAGTGAGTTATACTGATAACGTAACAGCTAAAACCAATGCTAATTATCGTTAGCCAGCAGGTTTTAGCCCTAAAGCAGGCAGATGGGGGCATTTTGCATACGTGACGCTACAAGGGGTCAAAACAAAGCAACAGTTTTAACAAATATGTTAAAAATAGTAACATCCAGCAGGTTTAAAGTGGCTGATGCATAATGGACAATACATCCATGATTTTTATTTACTCTTCACTTATTCACATTTGAACTTAAAGAGATGCTACATAGGAGACAAGCTATAAAGAAACTAGAGGTTCTTCAACACTTGCACTCATACTGTGCTGCATTTTAGAGGGAAACTGGGACTTTTCATCAAGTCTGATTTATTTCTGACCATTTGAGTTTAACACCAGGCCTTTTGTCAGGAGCAAGCCTCAGACCTCTAACCCATTATCCCAACAGGCAAGAAAAACCCAAAAAATGTAAATAGGTTTTTAAACATTTTATTACTACATGATGTAACACTGATATCACCCAGACCTCAATGTCCTGTTAAATGAATGATCCGCTTGTTAATTTACACCAAGGCGTCTAATGAGAGCATATTACTGGGCTGAAGCTTCGCCCGCTAACAAACCCGAGCGACGCGGCGTTTGCGACCCTCTTGAAGGGGAAACTAATAGCGGAGGAGTGTTGTTCGCCGAGTGTCACCATGCCTCATAAGCCAACATAATCCTCCTCGCTGCCATTTGGTGGCACAACACTCGAGGCCGGGTGAAGAGGCCATCCTCATTTTTTACCAGCCAATTAGCTCAGAAGAGAGGGGACTAATTAGCGGGCTGGCTGGGAGGCAGGCCAGCATCCTGCGGTCGGGAAGCACTCGGCGAGGGAGATGCTGCTGATGGAGAGGCCTGCGCGTCGGTCCAGCGGGCTGCTCGCGTCTTTGTGGCCGTTCTGGTGGATTCTTTGTTAAATAGTTTATATGTGGGAAGGGTTTGTCGACCGCCTGCAGCTGAGTGTGTTCACTAAATCATCCATCTGTTGCCGCTCACGCAGTCACAGTTTCTTCTTTCAGGAATCCTTCAGAGCCTCTCCTGACTTGTCTTTAGCAGGGCTGTAGTGATACAAGGATCTCACGATATGATACATGATATTGATTGATTGATTGTCATTTATTTCAGACAAACCTTTCACCGTCAGTGTAGAACAAACACAAAGTACATAATAAATTTCTTGATGACACATCACATCGGTGATTATGAGTCTGAAAAGGAGTATGAAGAAGTATAACTTATATAATCAAACCCCTTTTCCAGCTGTAATTTATCACATTATTGTCAGTTTCCAATATCCTTTCTGACAAAATATAATAATAATTGTAGTAATATTTCTTCAGCCAAATGAAAGTACTACATATACACACATACACATTTGTACACAATACAATATATTTTTCAATATTCTGCAAACGATACAATTCGATACACTTTTGCAATTTTCTGAAAGATTTTAGAGGGACAGAGTGATTTTGGTGACATTTT
>CAEGAF010177957.1:0-18012 GCA_903067075.1 Micropoecilia bifurca | reverse complement strand
GGGGTGGGGGGGGGGGGGGGTGGGGGGGGGGGGGGGGGGGGGGGGGGGGGGGGGGGGGGCGGCCGGGGGCGGGGGGGGGGGGGGGGGGGGGGCCCCCCCCCCCCCGGCCCGTGAGACATATTGTTAAAACTACAGTAAAGCATTACGACGGAAATTGTAAAATGTATGTTTCCTTGAATTGGATACCAGTTCCCAGGAGGTGCTGCGCCTCAAAGCCAGGGCTCGGTCCAACCAGGCGTTTTGCACAACTGAATGGTTGGGAAGGAGGTTAAAGGATTTCTGAATCATGCATGAAAGAATCAAGAAATAATATCTGGGTTAGGGATTAGGGTATCAGGGAATCAGATATATAAAATTATAACATGATGTAAAGCTCAAAAAAGTCAGGTTTGCATAATACTGCCCCTTTAAATGCATGGACAAAAATCCAGTGTTATGTTGAGACGTTAAACTCTGTCGCATAAATAAATCTTCAGTGACTAATTTTAACTTTGACTTCAAGGCAGTATACCTCAGCTTGGAATTCCTCTGATAGTATATTCTTTTATTCATCCGAGTTGCAGTAGAGCAGCTGCTCTGATGCTGCACAAAGCTAAAAGCACAGCCATGTATATATAAAATACACTTTTAAAAAAAGTAAGTCTTTTTTTCAGTGTTATGCGTGCAACAACCCAGGGAAGAGAAACTACATTTCTATTTCAAAAAGAGAAACTTTCTGACTTATTAGTTTAATTTTAAACTTTGATCACATGAGTATAATCAGTAAAAAGCAAAAGCAACCTGACTTCCAAGAGAAACAGGAGGCAGTGGAATCAATGGGTTAGTGAAAACCAATCTTATTTACAGCAAGGAAATAAGATTGGTAATAGAGTTTAGGGTCCATATGCATTAGGTTGATAGTACCATATGGCAAACTCAGTCCTGGGTCAAAGTAGCTTCATACAATTAGTGTTTTTCATCTCGCTTTTATCCAAGCAGATGGTCGTTAAGAGTCACAAAAACAGCATTGTGTCGGTGTTTGAAAAGCAGCTTGTTTCCAGTTTGCTCTTAACCTTGTTGTTTATGCATGGAGACCACCAGGCATGGGTGTAATGCAAGAACTAGACAACATGAGGAGAAACAATGTTTCCTACTCCCCACTAACCCAGAGTGACATTTTGTCATGACAGATTTATAAAGACTAACATTGATCGGTGGGTTTACTCTGCAAAGGACAAATGACCCCCTTATCCAGCATTTATTACAGCTTCAGCACTACATCCAAGCAAACCAAAAAGAAACAAAGACTTCCTTTATTTCGGGATGATTGTCCATTTGAGTTATCGTCAACTGTTACTTGCCAGCAGGAAATGCTACCTACAGGAGGACATCAGCAGATGTTTAGCTACTAGGAATTGGCAGGAGAAGTTAGAGTAAGGGGGTGGAAGTGAGGGAGTCTGAAAGTAGGAGGGTGTTAGGAAGGAGTTACGGATGTTTCACAAAGTTTAAGTTTTTATTCACAACAGCAGAACACACTGATCGAGGACATGTTTGCTTGTTTGAATGCATCAAATGGTGATGCAGCAAAGCCTTCCAGCTGCTGTTATTACCACAAACTGTTATGTTGTGAAGTGTTTCATTGAGAATAGTTGGGAATTAAGTGAGCTAAACACATTGACGTATTGAAACTGTTTCCTTGTTTTTTCAGAGTCTTTGTTTTAATACAGAGTGATTTAGTTTGTCAGGTGTTCGGTTTAGTCTATTATTATTATTGTTATTTTATTGACATGTACTATTTTCAGAACCTGTCATCTTCATTAATCACTACAGGAATTTAATCACTACAGTTTTAACAAATATGTTAAATATGTTTTTTTATAAAAACTTTAACATGCTTCCCTAAGTTTCTATTGTGCTGCTGCAAGATTTTTAAGCTTCTTAATTTTTCTGTTTTGAATATATCAAAGTATCATTTGATTTGACAATACTACCCACAAGTATTGTAAATGCAGTCAGCCTTTTAACATTCCCTTTAGTGAAACAAATTTATCTTCCAGTTGAGTGTCTTGAGTGCAACCACACCACATATGCTGCATTTATTTTACAGCAGGTCGTTAATATTCCCAAATATGGTCAATAAATTCTGTTTTTGTAATGTGTGTTACAAATATCAAACCCCACTTCAACTACTTTCAAAAATAGGAGCCCAATCTGAAGAGCTGATCCCACTTCGAATGTGGTTTTCTCTTCCTAAATGTTTTTTTTGAGTGTGCTAACTGGTTGCGATTTTGCAAAGATGCATTTGGCATCGTTTGTGCAGCTGTGAGCCAATCGGATTGAAGCCTCCCTTCCAGTCAAGAGTCCTTCTACTTAGTGAGAGGAGTACTGCGAAGGTGTGCATAACGGCGCAACAACGTTGTTTTTCTTTACTTGGTCTGCCCCATCTGGCATTTTTTCCCTGAAAGGGAGACTGATCCAGGCTCATACATAGTGCGGGCGCTCAGTCCACAGGGTTGCAAATGTTTGAGCTACATGTGGTTGGCCGCAGAGGGTCCTGAAGGAACCTCGCAGACTGGGACACATGACAAGGTTTACGTCACACAAGCTTTGTGGTTGAGTGGACATGGACATCATGAATTCCCTTTAAGGGTCCTTGTTATTTAGGTCCTAATTTATTGGTGGAAAATAAAGTGAAAAGATCCCTTTTGTTTCACAGCGATGCTATGTCTTTGTGGGTGCATATAAGAAATCCTGTGTTGTGTTTCACAGACGAATGCACTCTGATTAGAAGTGTGTAGGTGGGGTTTTGCTTGCCCTCTCTCGGCTCTGCCAGCTCAGCTCTTAGTAAACAGCCTGTCCTTATTTGACACAGGTTAGAGAGATGCCAGGAAAAGTTATCCCCAATGCGGGTGTGTGTGTATGCAAGTTGCAATATTTGTGAAGAAGATTAAATTGCAAGAGAGTTTTTGAACATTTTAGACCACAGATGATTGAATTCCTATGTTTACCTATAGACCTTCAAGTGGCTCCCAAATTCCTCATTCCCTGTCTGAGTCTTTTTTTTTTTGTCTCTTTGGTAACGTTTACATCTATCTAGTGAAATCGACAGATGTTGGGGCAGCTTTGGCTGAAAATATTAAATGGTGTGTGATTTTTATTTATTTTTATCAAAATGAGAAGATGTGATGGCAGGTTTTGGGAAAAGCTTGAGTGGCTTCTGAAACTGTAATGCATTATATGGAGTATAACACCGTTCAGAGAGCATACTTTGCCAATCTATGTAATTAAAAGAAGTGCCTCGCAAAACGTACTCACACCTCATTTCTTCACATTTTCTCACACTAAAACCGCAAACTTAAATGTTTTTATTGGGATTTTATGTGAACACAAAGTACTCCCAAATTTTGACATAGAAGGAAAATGATTCATAATTTTGGAAAATGTGGCGTACTTATTCTTCTTTGCTAAAGTAGCTCAGTCAGTTTGGGTGGAGAGCATCTAAGAGCAATTTTTTCAGTTCTGTCACAGATTTACAAGAAGGTTCAGATTTGGACTTTGACTGGCTCATTCTAGCACGTGATGTTAAAAGGTTTCCTCAAAGGATTGTCCTGTATACAACTCCATACATCTTCTTGTCAACAGCATCCCTTTTGCTGCTGAAGGAAATCCCCCCACACCATGATTGTGGTGGTGTTTTCAGACAATGTGCAGTTTTGGTTTTCCACCACAAAATTTTTTGTTTTGTTCTCATCTTCCACATGTTTGTTCATGGGCTGTGGCTACAAAACAGATTTTCTAAATCTTCATTTTAGCAACAGCTTTCTTGCTACTCTTTCATAATTGTTAGGTTTGTACCGTCCTTACTTTTATCCTGTTTGTCAATCTCTGGATAATTATTTTCTTTCCTATTTAGGTGAAAGACACTATGCGGTGGCTCTATAAGGGTTCTCTGTCTTTGGGTCTTTTACATCTTTTTACATCCAACATCTTTGGCTCTGGAAGATATGACCGTTCATTTCTTTTGCTTGACAAAAGAAATGAACGAGCATTCCATCTGGAATGCTCTTTCCATTCCAGATGGATTGTGTTGGTACTGTGAGATGTTCAAAGCTCTGGATATTGCTGTGTAGTCCAACTATACCCTTAGTCACTGCTACACACCTATAGCAGTGACCTGTCTGCTTTGTTCCTTGATGTTTATGAGTAAAATATTGCTATGTCTTTTGTCGTGACTTGACAAAATGTAATTTTGCTTTCTAAACGATGGAAGCTATTTTGTGTTTTCAGTAGAAGCCAATCAATAGGGGAAGTAACTAGAAACACAGGAGTTGATGGTTACATTCAGAAATAAAAGTATGTTGTTTGGAGTGTACTGAGTCAACACCATGTTAGCTCTCATTGTGATCTTTTGATAAGCTAGTTTGTGTCACATGCAGGATGTATAGGTGCCTTGATGCCTGACTGACCTGGATTTAGCCACTTGAAAGCACAAGTCTGGGGCATTAGCAAGGCAAATTGGCTACACAAAATGCTTCTTGACATATATCACACTAAATCTAAAGGTTAGCAGCCTCTGTTGTGTTAAACTGGCTGGTTGGTTAATGTGTAAGCCCACAGCAAAAATCTGGCTCCTTCCCAGGGGTTCTCTGCCTTTGCATCTCTTAACAACATCTCTGGCTTGGAAGTGTTGACCAAAACCTCATTTTGTTTTTGCGTATTTAATTCTTCTGTTCATGTGTGCTTTCATTCCATTTCTTTGTTTTGATGCTTTTTTTTGCCATGCCAGGCACAACATCACCACAGCTAGTCAACAGTTTTTAAAATGCCAACTTACTGTCTTACTTTGGTGAACTGCTGAGTATTTTGCCAAAGCGTTGTTGGGTGGTCAAGATGTTCCTTTCAATGTTCTTTTGCGAACTCCGTCTTAAATGATGCCTCCAGTTCTCCGACTTGGCGAGGGAGGAACTTGTCTGCGAATAGCCGCTTTGATCCCCCATGCCAAACTCTGCCTATTCACAATTACTCCCTGCATACTTGAATATCACTTACCACAAGGAGTGAAGGTTGGCCGTTTGATTCTGGCTGGGGAATAGAAGGACACTGGAGTGTACCCAAAGCCTAATTAACGACAGAGGCTTAATAGAAATAAAAGCCTAGTTAATCCTGTTTAGCAGAATAATTTATTTACTTTTTTGCGCCTCGTTACTAAGATTGCTTCAGTATTTGCACTAAAAAGTATTGAAAAATACATTAGATTGAGAAAATAGATCCTTTAGCATTTTCAAACATCTACCAGGTAGAACAAGCCAGTAGCTGAAGTAGATAGGTGTCTTTTCCTAGGATGGATCTGCTTGTAGATTCTTTTGGGGCTTAAAAAGTAGTTTTTGAGTGTTTGTGAATCAGGGAGTAGGTTAGTAGTAGAATGAGGGAAGTCTATCACTGTGTTTAAATGTTTGACAGGCCAGACACTGAGCTCAGAAGACCAGTCATTTACGGCCGTCAACTACCGCACCCCCACCTTTTATTGATGAATAAACAAGAAACATTATCTTACATTCTTCATCTAGAACAGATCAAGAGGCCTTCTAACTGAGCTAATTACCAGAAAACAAAGCTTGAGCTCTCTTTTGTCTTAAATTGCTTAATTATAAATAAATGCTCTGCAGGTTATAACAGTTGGCTATTTTTCTGTTTATCTTTTGCTGCCAAAATGGCAGATTTGTCAGCATCTTTCTGAATGTTGTGACCCCATCTCTCTGGGCCTGGGCCATAACAGCTTGGCTGCTATAATCTGTCTGGGAGTCATGCTGTCTGTCAGTCTGTCTTTGCTGCATAGTTGACACGTGGCTAAGTGTTTACTGTGGCAAAGAATCAAGAGATTAATATGAGTCTTGGCATTCAGTCGCGGTGTATTGCTGTAGCAGCAGCAACACAATTCCATGTGGATTTCAAGCGGACTAACTGTAAAAATATTTATGTTATGTTCCTTTATTGTTGATTTGTAGTTGGGTACTGAACAGAAAGATGCAAAAGTATGTGTCCATGTTTTATAAGCAGGAATTATTTCATTTATCAGATTGTTTGTTTCCAGGGGAGAAACTTCAGGACAAAATATTGTTTTTTGTTTTTTTTTGTTTGTTTGTTTTTCTCTCTCAGGGGTTCACAGAAACATTCTTCTATAGCTAGTAGTAAACAAAGCCATGCATAAATGGAGTTACAGATTCAATTTTGAATACTTTAGTATGCACTTAGTGCATACTAAAGAATTTAGTATGCACTAAGAGAATTAGTACATACTAATTCTTTTAGTATGCACTAATTATTTTACTATAATATCCTACCTGTTAAAAAATATTTTAAATACAAAGGTGTTTGTAAGAATAAAACAGTATCAGACAGGGGAAACACGTTTTTATTGGAATTAAATTAAACACAGTTTTTGCGCAGCCACAATGTGTCCACTGAATTGTGCAGGTCACTGTGCTCCTGAAATAATAGGATATGATTAATATTGCTCGGCTTCAACCTCACATCGCTACCAACATTTATTTAGCAAAGTTTAATAATAAAAAAGAGTAATTAAACTAAAATATTTTTTAAAAAATAGGGACGAAATAGCGCAATAAACAAAGTATTTTATCCTGATTAACCGCCAATGACTTGTTTATAGTAGACAGTGCAAACAGCAAACTAAAGCCATTTATAAATATATTTACAAGCTGCTGTCATGTAAACTGAAAACATAAAGTAATACAGCAGCTTAATAAAAGCCAGGTATAAAATAAATTAAATAAAGCTTACTGTAATCTTCGATGAAATAAAACACATAAAACTAAACTGCCACAGGTAGGACGTATTTATAAGAAATCTACAGAGTAAGCATTATGTGACATAACATCGATGTGTGCATGCACATTACCACAAGGTAGGACGGATTTACTGGTAGCACAGATAAACAGAACACCGGAACCAGACGATCTGAGAAGTGTGTCATTACATGGCAGGGTGCATCACGGTGCTAAAAACTCAAAGAACTAGATTATGAACTGAAAAGCTGACTCACTGCAGAAGCAAAACGTGATGCACAACCTGATACCATAATAGAAACAGAAACTTGCATTCAAATGTTCCAGATCCAGGCTGCAGATGATCTCCTTCACTGTAAAATGTCCTGGATTATATAATAGAATTTGCACAATTACTCAGTGTTTTCATCCCCCCTCAGTAATGCTGACTGTCTACCTTTGCAGTCTGTAAGAGTGGTAGAGGTACTTTAGAGGTAATAATGTGGTGAACCACTTATTATGGTACTGCAGTTTTTGTATTCAGAGATCTCACATTCCAGTTGAAGAGTAAACCTTGGGAAGCAATGATTTAAACTTCCCCTTCCTTGTTTTCTGGCTGCCGTCCTACATCCACAGCGTCTGCGCTCCAGTTCTTTGGATGTCGGAAGCAGAGGGTTTGAGATCTCAATCATCAGACTATTATGCTGTCGTTTATTCATGGCATATGAGCAGAAAGAAGAATTACTGGGGGATCCCAACATAATTTCTCCAAAAGGTAGAGCTTTGTAGGAAAGAACCAAAACTACAAAAAATATTGCTGAACACAGAAGGATATCACAGGGTTCGTGCAGATGCTTAAAATCCTTGAAAATTATTACAGTTCAATTGGATGCTTTCAATGTTTGGAAAGTGCTTGATTTCGGTATACATAAGCTGCACAGTTTTGTAATAAAATGCAATCTAGTGCTTGATTCAGAGTATAAACTTGGAAAGCACTGTTTACAGTTGAAACCAGATATTTAAAGATAATTAAAAAACACATACACATTTTTTTCCTCACTGTTTGAAGTTAAATAAGGCCATCTTTCTCTTGTTTTAGGTCAGTTAGAATTCCCCAAATTATTTCTATTTGATTCATGCCAGAAAACATAGCAAGAACATTTTAAATGCATTTTTGTAACTTTATTTGCAGCAGTCAGGTGTATAGGATTTATGTAAGAAAGACATTTCAATTTATTCATTTTAGATTTTATTTTACCTTTAGAATGTATTATACTAACACAAGATGTTATAAATAACTGTAATAAATGATATCATAAATTGGTGAATTG
The DNA here is from genome assembly GCA_903067075.1 of Micropoecilia bifurca. Classification (NCBI taxonomy): domain Eukaryota; kingdom Metazoa; phylum Chordata; class Actinopteri; order Cyprinodontiformes; family Poeciliidae; genus Micropoecilia; species Micropoecilia bifurca. The sequence continues at coordinate 9,917 of CAEGAF010177957.1, read as the reverse complement.
AAACTGTCCTTTTAGTTTATTCATTTTGTTTTTTATCTCCAATGTGTGGTACTGGAAAAATCTTGTATTTAAATGTTGAACAGTTCAAAATCTTTTAATTTATGTATGACTAAAGAATTGAATAAAATTTAACAGCATTGATAATCTTGATAAACAAGTGTTACATTTATGTATCTGTGGTCTGTTTTAAAATATTAGTGTTTATGGGGCCCCTGAAGCCCTGATGGAGCCGCTGACTTAACTTGGATTAAACAGAAGTGCAAATGTGTTGTTTTTAGACTAGTTATGGGTTAAATATCATTTCACTGGAGATGTGTTCCCATAACATATAATTACACAGTAATACTTTTTCATTTCCTGTCAACGTAACATCTTTTAATACAAAAACACGGTGGACCGCCTCAACGCCCCGCCTACCGGGCTTAGCAAGTTTTCTGGGGGAAACCCTGATGTGCTGTGGAATAAAGTGTGTTTTTGTTCAGCTTAAAAATAAAAAAAGAAGATCTACACACAAACAGACAGATCATCAGTAAAGCAGGTGTATAAATTAACTAATCAACTATTGCTGTATTAGTGTGGCTAATAGCAGCGGTGGCTAATCTACCACAGTGATCACTTATTAATAAAAGGAAAATACACATCAAACCTAAAAGCATAAAACTGTTACGAACTGAATTTCTGCTTTATGTGGCGGTAATGTTTGAGTGTTTTTGGTGCTGAAGAATCCTGATACATAAAGTTCAGTTGTTGTCAGTTGCTATGGCAACAAGTCTGTGTGTATCATAATACCGATAGAGAGCGAAAAAAAAAGAATGAAATGTTTTGAGTTATTTTTCCCATTGCATATTACTAAAGGAATCATACCTACATCTCAAAGTTTTACTTTAGCAAAATAGTTCTACCGGCTATGAACGGCATGGTGAAATAAATTTGTGGTACAACCATTGTGGCAATAATGTTATAACATATTTCACAAATTACCTCATTTTGTTTAATATTGTTGAGAGACTAAATTATTAAAAACCTCCTTTATGCCCGTTGTCGTATTTCTCTCATGTCCCTCAACTGGTGGTATGTTTTAAAAGAAATCTTGTACCAATCAGAATATATTGATTGAAGGATGGATCTAAATTTAATTGAAGTTTTAGACCGTAATTAAGCTAATAATTACAACAACATCCTCCATATAAATTTATAGGGTGTCAGATAAACCATACTCGCAGTGGATTTGACGGCAAAAGCTTATTATTTGAACAACAATTTATACTCAATGGTTGCAATGTAGCCATTTTAACTATCGTAAATTGAAAATGTCGCGATACATCGAGTATACTCGATATATTGCCCCGCCCTACTTTGAAAATGCTTGAATTTTACTGTGGGACAAATGTACAAACACAGTTATTACTCTAAAGGAGTGAAAGAGTTGGATTTATTTTAACTGACCTTCTTAAAGTACAAATGTGTGACATTGTTGCTTACACTGAGTCTATGTGCAAATGGCATACAGTAACGTCTAAGTAACCAATCTTCAGTAATATTCTGAAAATGTGGTTACTTTATTGTTTTTCACCTGTCCCTCCATCTATCTGCCTGTTGCAGTTATACTGACAGATGAGGAAGTGCAGAGAAAAAGGGAAATGATAATGAAGAGGAAAGAAGAGGAGGCAGCCCGGGAGGCGCAGAGGCCACGTCTGAACGAGGAGCAGGCACGGATGATCACTAGCTTGGTGGAAGCTCACCACAAGACCTACGATACCTCCTATTCTGATTTTTCACGCTTCAGGGTTAGTCCGCTTCAAATTCTGATATCCTTTTAACTAATCAGCACTCAGCTGAAACAATGAATGAACTTTTTCTCATTATATTATGTACAGTTGAAACAGTTGATCGTGATGAATTGATTATTGAAATAATTGTTAACTGGCCAGTAGAGACTCTTAAAATACCATCAGAGAAATAATTAAGCCTGAATGGTAAATAAAATTTAAGCGTTTTTATTTAAAATAAAAATAAAAAACATTTTATACATATACTCCTCAAGTGACATAGTTTTGACTTCACCCGGTTCAAATCTTGTAAATAAATCTCCTATTCTTGTTTTTTGCTCTTCAATTATTAAGCAGTTAATCAGAAAATAATAAACAGATTAGCTTTACACTTTGTTGATGTTAAGTCAAATAGATAGAATGAGCTTTTCACATGTTAATATTAAGTGTTTTTAGCTGTTACAAATGATCAAGCATTCACTACCCCAATGCTATGTTATTGTATTTATATAAGAATATGTTTTTCTTATTTAAAATAGGAATTGGATTGTCTACATCTTTCGTACATTTCTAATATGATTTAAAAAAGGATTAAGTGGTTAATTGAAATATTCATTTCAACTTTGTTTACAGAAACTTCATAATTCATTTATTTTGTTTCTATTATGTTTATTACATTTAGATATTTAAAATGTGTTCCAGTTCCAGTGCTGAATTTTCAGTAGAATTTAAAGTTTATTGTTCTTTTAGAATATGTTTTTTCATTATTATGCCATTACCAGTATATTACTTGAAAATTGTCTCAAAACAACAATATTATCGTTTATCACAAACATTTCTGGGACAATTTATTGTTCAGCAAAATTTGTTATCGTGACAGGCCTGTGTCTGTCATATAAATTGAAGGTTGTGACTGTAAAAAAATATGGAAACGTTCAAAAGGTCCTGATTGCTTTTGCAGGACATTGTGCATCACTGTATTTCTATTTGAGACATTATGACTGCTGCTGTCATCATTTCTACCAATAGCACACGTTACCAAGAGATGTGCAATATTTTCCTAACTACATCAGACAACAGTCTCCCAGCATCCTGCTACAACAGTAATATCCAGAGCAAATGAGAAGGAGAGTAAAGAATATCTGGAATATCTGACAAAGTCTCACAGGCTCTTTGATTTATTAGTGTCAGAGTGCCTGGGCGCTCTGCAGGCAGCCACAGGCATACTCTAATCGAGTATCAGATGAGTGAGGTTTCCAAATATTGAGTTGCAGGTGTTGCATTAAACTAGGAGTGAACCGCAGGCTTTCAAGATGAAGCAGTCGAGTAATCCACACAAGAAATAAAAATCTTGGCAGCGGATCACAACAATGTGAGGGAACTAAAGAGGGAATTAGAAAGGATCTAAAGTGCTTGTTTGAGATAAATAAAATAAATCCCCTGGTAACAACTAGTCAGATTTGTTTACATAAGTAGACCTGAAGTTAATCCTTAGATAAGCAAAAGAAAAGGTCATCATGCATTACAGGAGTACATAGCAGTGTCTCAGCTCCAGGCAGTTCAGGTGGAAGCTGCTCCTCCCACTGTGGCAAATATTCAATGTTTCATTCATTCATGTACCCAAGCTTCTACATGCTCATACTTTCAGAGGTCAAAGGTCTCTTAATAAGGAGAATAACATGATTTATGTATTCACTGCTTATAGGGGCAGTATTATGTGTTAGTGCCATTTTATAGCACAATCAAGTTACTATGATAACTTCAGTTGTTAAAGAAATGCTATAAATATCAAATATGACTTGAAAAGAAAATTTACTTTGTAATTTAGTGCCTTGAAATTGGGAGCTAATTTACTTTAAAAACTCCTCTTCCTGTCTTCTGGAAGTCATTACAACATGGTTCTTCTATTAACCCTTTAACAACATTTTTACCAGCGTTTCACTGAGAAGTAGCTCCTATAATGAGCTCAGCTGATGTGCAGTCCCACCAGGTGTTTGCTGATTACTGCTGCCTTGTCTGAAGGAGCTGGTTGAGAGAGTTGTGGGGGCGGAGTTCTTTGTAATGCAGAAACTCTGATGCTTGGAGATTGCAGCTCCGAGGATATCCACCCACATTACACTTCAGCCAGCTCAATGGTTAACATGACAAACAGTGGTTAAGTAAAAGCCAGTTTCAGAGCAGTCGAATGTTTGACAGGATAAGGTTTAGTGCAAACATCCTTTTAATTCATAACACAGATTGAGAGGCAGGAGAAGCTGCACTGAGCATATTAATGTCTGTTCTCTCTGCATGTTTGCAGCCTCCAATGCGTGATGGCCCGGTAACACGCAGCGCCAGCAGAGCTGCCTCCCTTCACTCGCTGTCTGACGCCTCCTCTGATTCATTCAATCACTCACCTGGTGAGATACAGGTTGACTCATTAACTTCTGCCCTGTTTCTTCTCATTCACCATTCAGGGTTAACATCACCAAGGTCCAAACTCGACTCTTTAGATTCAGCATCACTGTCAGCCTGCAAGCAGAAGTTGAATTGATCAAAGCTACTCTTTTTGTTTTACTTAGAACATTTAAAGTTTTTGTTCAGTTTTTAGTTTTAATGGATTTAAGGAACATAAACAAAATCTGTTTAGAACAACTTTAGAAAAAGTTATTATTCCAGTTTCCAGTTGCATCACTTTTCCTCTGTTATCAAGTTATATCTTTAGAGCTTTATTGGTTATTAAAGCTTATCAAAGTCCTTATTTCTATTTGTTGCCTTCCTCATGATATTCTTGCTTCAAATCATTCTCAATCTGCTGGAGCAGAATCTGTGGACACCAAGATGAGCTTAAGCAACCTGCTGATGATGTACCAGGACGGAATAAGCAGTCCTGATTCCTGCGAGGAGGACGCCAAACTCTCCATGCTGCCCCACCTTGCCGACCTGGTCTCCTACAGCATCCAGAAAGTCATTGGATTTGCCAAGATGATACCAGGATTCAGGTATGAAAATGTAGGATTTTTTAATTTTTTTTAGGCAAACCCGTTGAAGACTCTGTTGCGGTAATCAATGCAACTGGATGAGTTTCTCTTGGTCTTGGTGGGACATTAGTTCTTTAATCCTGGACATGTTCAGGTACCGAATGGCTGACATTGTAACTGTCATTTTGTGACCCTGAATGATCAGGTCATCATCACTACATGCAGGTTTTGGGGCTGATCTCTAGTTTATAGCTGTAATATCTCAGCTTGTTGACTCTGGCTCATTCCTCTTTGTGTCCAAAGATAATAACTTCAGTTTTTTTCTGTTCAGATGGAGGAAGTTATTGCACTTTTTATTATGAAGATAAAAAGTTTCAAACAGGCAAAGATTTGCAGCTTTTGCATTACTTCTACAAACGGAGACAAAACATTTTCATAATTTGCCATTGAAAGTTAAATAGTTGATCAGTTTCTAATTCATTAGTCAGTACAGCATAGCTGATTCAAATAATGAATTTATCTAAAATACATCTGGGATTTTGCAGACTGCCCGAAGTGAGTGAATGACTTTTAACAGCAGAAACACCTCACAAACCACAAGGATCATCATGTAACAGTGTTGCTTCCTGCTGTTTTGTTCCGGTTCTGATTTATCTTCTTGTAAAATTTGCCACATGAAAGCAGCATGCACACACAGCAACTTGAATGAGGTTCCCACCTACACAAAGAACACAGTGATCAGCTGCCCACACGTATGAAAGACATTAATGGGAGAGGTGAAAACAAACAAGCTATTCCAAGAATACTCTCAAAACTGGCATTGGTTAAAAGCTGAGCTGAACCATATAAAAAAACCGCACAGAAAGGCAGCACACCAAAAACCAGGGGAGATGGAGATGCTATGTTAAAGTTGATTTTGTGTCTGAACAGTTGGTTCTGTTTTGACCATATTCTGAACTATTTCCATTATAAAGTCAACAATGGGGGGGCTCAAAATGATCATTTAAAATTAAGTACTGTTAATAAAGATTAGCGCCTCAAACAATTATGCTTCTCTCTTCTGATTAAGCTCACAGTTTTACTTTTGAAATCCAAAACGTTTACATTTGTGATGATAGGGAGGAAAGTTATTTTTCTCTAAAGTTTGCTTTTGTGACATTTCTGATTCTCATCTTTTGACCAATTATTTTAGAAAGTAAAGTGTAAGTTTAAAATGCATACCAATACTGTGTCAACTATGATTATTGTTATGTTTTTGTTAAAATAATTAATTTTTGTTTAAAACAATTTAAAAGTTGATTTTTTTCTTAAAGGTTTATTAAGAGATTTGCCTATTCACCAGGCCTGCCGATACAGTTGAAACCAGAAGTTGCATACACTAAATAAAAAAACATACACTAAATAAAAAGACATGCTTTTTTATTAAAAAATGTGTTAAAATTCTTTCTCTCTTTATTCTGGCATTTAGCAAATAGAACAAAAGTTGGTCATCTTAATTGTCATAAAACGGATAGGTTTATTGTGATTTTACATAAAGTTTATCAGCATCAGATTGCCTATATTATCATCATACAGAAACATAAAATTTCTTCACCACAGAATGTTTCTTTTTATATAGTGTACAGGGTTTCCCCCAGAAAATTTGCTAAGCCCAGTGGTCGGGGCACTGAGGCGGTCCACCATGTTTTTGTATTTAAAGATGTTAAATTGACAGGAAATTTTAAAATATTACTGGGTAACAATATGTTACAGGAAAACATCGCCACTGAAATGCTATTTAAACTAGGGCTGTTGTAAATTGATATTTTAGTAATTGAGTAATCTATTTATTATTCTTATGATTAATCGAGTAATCAGATAAAAAAAATAGATCAAATAAAATATTGGTAAATCTGGATTAACAGCAGTGTTACTATCGGATATCAATATCAGTCCAATTTTTCATATATGAGCATCCCTAACAGTTACTTTTCTGTAGTTTAGAAAATTAATTTGTAAACAATAATAGCTCACTTTCTAAGTTAACCTGAAGAAAAGTTATACATAGATCTGAAATTGCATTCAATTTAATAATCAAGAGGCAGGCTCACAAACACGCTTATAAAAAAATGTCTATACTCCAGCTTTTAGTTTATGTATCATCTTCAGTGAGTTTAACAGATGAATTCTCACCTTACCTCATACCTGTCAAGCTTTGCTTTTGAGAATATAGGAAATGTCACCTGGAGTGGAGGGTAAGGGGGTGGATTAGAGGCGAACAAACAGAGAAAGATGGGGGTATAAGGGAGGAAATAGAACAGGGGACAGACGAATGTAAGAACGGGGGGGAGCAATATAGGATATTTATGGCAGCCTCGTTCGTCACACTCATCTACCAGCCATGTACATTGCGCTCCGCCTCCCGTTTGTTCAGATCAGGATATGAAATTTATTGTGTGGTTCGTCCGTAAAGCTATACTTGCACTATAAGCATCAACTACTCAGCCGCCTGCCGTGTTCAGTCTATCTGCTCACCTGTATAAATACTCCTGCAGCACTCTTCCTGGCGTTCGCTTGAACCTGCAACTCGGGGAGGAGAAAGGCTGCCGTACTCCATCATTTTAAGGATGCCTATTGGTACCCAAAAATGATGAAGACCTGGGCATTATCATCCATAAATAAAATCCTGATGGGTCGAACTTGAAGATTGGATGTTATGCCGCTAACACTTAGCTTTCATCAACAAAACTCAGAGGCGGAAGAGAGAGCGCAGTGCAACGCAAATAAAGTCCAGACCGGAAAACGGTGTGCTAAATAATAAAATATAAATTAATGAAGCTTCGAAGCAGATAAATTTTCCTTGAGGATTTTTAATAATCGAGGTACTCGAATCATTTGAGGAATCGTTTCAGCCCTAATTTAAACCCACAACTAGTCTTGAAAACATAAAATCAAAAAATCCAATTAAAATGTTACCATTATTATTATTATTGTTGTTATCATTATTATTTCCAATTCCGTTAAATCCAAATTAAGTCAGCGGCTCCATAAGGCCCTTCTGGATTTCAGGGGCCCATAAATATTTGAACACAGAACACAGATACATAAATGTAACATTTATTTACTGAGATTATCAATGCTGCTAAATTTGATTTAGTGGTTTCAGTGTACATAAATTAAAAGGTTTTAAATTGTGTAACATTTAAATTAAAGACTTTAAGGAGCTGGCAAGTTTACTTTGTAAAGGTTCAAAGAACAGTATTCATAGTTAGATTGTTTTGTTACCACAGCTACAACCTGATGTTGTGAGTTTAATATTTGAGTTTGGGCTCTGTTTGTTCACAAATACAAATGAATAAATTGCAATTATAGCTGATTGCTTTTTAGGTTGGCCAATTAAACTACTCCCCATCTCCCAGATTTCACTAAATCTAACACAGAAGCTGTTAGAGGTGCTGATGTTTTTAGCAGCAAGAGGGGCCCCTAATTCAAATGCTGCTCAAGACCTCATACAGCCTTGGGTTGGCCCTGCATGATGAGTTAAATCTGCTGAACTGCGCAAAGACGGGAAACTTAATTTAATGCTACTAATGTGGCTTTAGTAGCTCTTCATTTAGTGTCTGTTGAGTTTTTAATAAAGGGCACATAAACTGTTTTGGTTGCTCAAGTTTATGGGACGAGTTTCTTATATCTCCACACAGTCGCGCACATTAATTCTGGCTGACTAAGTGAACAAAGCATTTGGGTTTAGGGTTTGATGCTTTGTGTAACCAGAAAAATAAATATAATAAATATAATAATAAACTAATATTAAACCAGCGTGATGCATGACTACAAGGCAAGCTGAACCTGTCTGATTAGTGGTTAGTGCTGGTTCGTTAACTACTAATGCACCGGCCATCCGGGACTACATACATAAACTTCATTAGTGCAGACAGACCCAGGCGCTGAGCAGCGTGTTGAGATGTAAATACCCCACATAATTCTTTGTTCACAAAGATAAATCATTCTCACTGCTCTCTGAAAGTGAAGCATTGCAGGCCACCAGGCTTATAATGCACTGGAGGAAACCCTGGTGTATGTAAATTTCTGGTTTCAACAGTGTATGTGACTGTCCCTACAGATTAATTAATTTTTCCTGCATATAATTTTTATTGCATATAATTTATGAACATATTCAAAGCTGTGTTAAATTTGGGAATAAAATAAAGTCCAAAGACTTCAAACAGTAGCTGCAATTGTTCAGGAAACGATCACAAATACACTGTTTATCAAATCTTCAACCACAATGTATTTGTTTCCAGCCATCCTCCTTTGTTCTTTCACAAATGAAGAACAAGCAGAACATTCAGTAAACGTATGACTCAGCTAGCGTACATGGTGTACTTTCATCTGCTTCACGTAGACACAAAAACACACACACATTTGTAAGTGGTTAAGTAGAACTTTCTGGGCTGTTATCTCTTTAATGGATCTCATTGAGGGCTGGAATAATGTGATAAGTGTGCCTAGAATCAGAACATTGTGAGAACATTTAGATACTTTCCCTACAGGAAAGGTTGAGTGAAATTTCTTCCCTCTCAATGTTAAAACCCTCTAAATGTCACCGCAATTTTTTTTTTCTTTTTTTCTTCCTTTTTGGTCCAACTTAACTACAGGTTTAAGTATTTAGTCATTTATTTATTAATATAATGTTACATTTTTCCTAATTTATTTTAGAATATCTAAATGCAATATTAGTAATATTAAATGATTTGCCATTTCAAATAGTATTTCCAATGTTTAACTTCTGAAAATTAGATCAATTTGTAATTTAATTTAATTTAATTGTCAGCACTAAGATCCTGTGCTTTGCTGATTGGTTGTTTCTAACCATACGGTGTATTTCTGCAGATGGCAGTAGAATTACTGGAAGGGAGACCTTGATTTGTTTTCACAGATTATCTGTCTGATATTAAGCTACCATGACAAACATTTTTAAACCAAACTGTTTATAAAAGTTAAATGCTAGACCTTTTAGGAATGAATAAAGGTTACCGTATTTTCCGCACTATAAGGCGCACCTAAAAACCTTAAATTTCCTCAAAAGCCGACAGTGCGCCTTATAACCCGGTGCGCCTTATATATGGACCAATATTGAGCCACAACAGGTCTACGGTAACTACGCAACTGCAACTACGGTAAGCAGCTGCCGACTTCATTTTCCCCG
>CAEGAF010177954.1:0-22485 GCA_903067075.1 Micropoecilia bifurca | reverse complement strand
TATTGATTCTTTCATTTATATATTTCTACTTTTATTTTTATATTGATTCTTTCATTTATTATTATGTTGGATATATATTTGACACTTTGTAGTTTGATATTGTCCACAGAAAACGTTTGCATGGCTGCTGCACATTTTCACGCCAGCGAAAAAGTGTGTGTATATTTACCCAAACCTTAATGCAAAGTTAATTTTTATACATGCCGACTTTTGCGTGAAATATGGGACCGCACATTTTTTGTGCGCATGCCGCTTCATGCATCATGTTCCTCGTCAGTTAGTCTGCGGCATTGAGCCATGTTTCTGGACTACATCCAGATCAGTCGATACACCCAGATGGTGTCCAAACATACAAAAGGTTCATTTAAAACACACTAATTAGGTTAGAAAACCACAGTAACGTTAGTTCATCTACTATGAACTAAAAGTGGTTTCATGAAAATATAAGAAATCTGGGAAAAAGATGCTTCTACAAAATGAATATTCACACCTTACACATTCTCTTCCTCCTTCAAATATCCTTGATATTTTTTGTTTTTCAACTAAACTGAAGGGGATTCACGTTTGCCCGTCCTAGTTGGAAAGCTGCCTTTAATTCCATTGAAATATTATCAGTTTGCCCCTTTTTATTTTACATCTTAATTTATTAATTATGCACTGCCAATTTTATAGAAGACGATAGGGGGAGGGGGTAGAAAGAGGAAAAGAAGAAAAGAAAGAAGAAAGCAGAAGTAAATGAATATGTAGAGGAAGACTTGATGTGTACATAAAACGTGGAAAAGGAAGAAGAATACCAACTTCATCAAATGTAATCTGTGGAACAATAATCAATCTCGTCAAAAAAACATGCAGAGATGCTGAAGAAAGCTTCACTGATGAGCCATTGATCATTCATCATATTGTACCACTGTCCATTATGTAAATACTCCTAATTACTGTAAGATCACTTGAGAATTAACTTTTATACTTTTATCAGCATAGATGTTTAGAGCAGTAAGAACAGTGGAACATACTTTCATGTTCATGACTTGCAGTTCAGTATTAGCAGATGTGTTGATGAATTTATTTTTGAACTGACATGAATCATAAAGTCAAAGAGTTAAATATATGTTCGCTTTTTCTCATAAATCTGTATGAGCTATTAAGCAAAGTGATTTACATTATTAATCAGTGTGTGATTAATAAGTGAAGAATTTTTACAAAAAGTTTAAATTTAGCAAACCTAAGGACTGAGGTGCCAGACTTTGTCACTCTATTCACTGCCTTATCCCAGTATTTGGATGTGTGTGAAGTTAGTTTCTGAGTTTTTCTGAACACTTCACTTGAATTTTGACCTAGAGGGGAAAAAGTTGATATTTTGATATTTTTTAAATGGAATTTATCTGGAGAGATTGTGTCTTTCAGTCAAAATGACTGTGTGTGTGTGTGTGTGTATGTGTGTGTGTGTGTGTGTGTGTGTGTGTGTGTGTGTGTGTGTGTGTGTGTGTGTGTGTGTGTGTGTGTGTGTGTAGTTAAGGTGGAGTGCATGCTACTTTTTCCACTTTTCATCTGGAGCTCTTGTCTCTGTAGAGCAAGCTGAGGTTATGAACTGTCCCTGGAGCTAAAAACAATACCACAGGCTTGTGGCTTACTGATGTTTGTGTCATGGTGAAGATAAATGTGACAGTCTGTCTGACCTGCTGGTTGTGAACATATGAATCTTTTTTTGTGGGTGTGTATGTGGCTGGGGTGTCTATAAAAGAACGACAAACTTTCCAAGAAAAAATGGTTCAAAAGGCTTCAGAGGTCTCTCAAATCATATTATATGTTATTGTTACTGCTGGGTCCTGGCTGTAATTCAGTTTGAAGAGAACATCCAGCCTGCATTAAACTGTGAAAATTCATTGTTGGCTATATGGACCAATAAACAGCATGGGATCTGGTTGGGGTACAGGTAGAAGAGAAAAATGAAACCAATAAATCAAAATAATATTCGCCTGCAACTTCTGCTAGAACAGGCATGAAATGTCTGGTAGGGTCATAAAGGTACAGTTAGTCTCACTACATTGTAAGGTTCTTGATGTCTCTCATTGCAATAAGGTAACAATCACTGCTCTCATTCAGAAGAGAGTGTTTTTATTGGTTTCTGTTAAAAGAGCTTATGTTAACGGAAACTGAGGATCTGAAGATTGTCTACAATAAATTCTGCTAATTCTTTTAGGGCTGTAATGTAACACTGGTGAGTGTCTACTATTAATATAGTATATGTCTTACCAAGCACTTTGTCCCTGTTATCAAGCTGCTGCATTTCTTTACAGCATTTCATCACCTCATGATGCATTAAATTTCACTTCTGATTATAGAACATATGTCTTGAAAAACATCTAAAATGATAGAATCATATTATGTCATAAACATAAACACAGTCTTATTCAACACATTTTCTGTAGCATCCTTAATGAATATGTACTGGTGAATATTTGATATAGAAAGTATTAAAATGCAGATTAATAACACTTCAGCAACTTCTACACCAGTCCAGAGGCGCCACCAGGAATCCTGGCCCTCATGACAAATAATTAGATTGCCCCCCCACATCCTCCCTCGCGTAGCTGCTGTTACATTTTTTTTATTCTATTTGATTCATCAAAAGCTTCGCAATTTTAAAGGATTCCATCTGCCTTGCTTTCTTTGGTCCAATACTGATACTAGCACAATATTTACTGCTAGTTAATTTTACATGCAACAGTAGAATGCTTATTGCATGTATACTTGCAAACAGTATGCAAATAAGCTGCTTAAATTTTATTTACTAGTTTTAGCTTCCTGAAATGTCTCTCCCTATGAACAACAGTTACAGGCAACATGCAAAATATGCATGAAGCAATTCAGACTTCTTAATGTTATACAGATGCATTTTATTGAAGCTGCAGTATATACCCAGGTGAAAAATGAATGTACTATGTAGGTTAAGTTTTAATATTCAACAACATATGAACATTTCCCACACAAAAAAGTAGCAAAAACACCAAAACAGACCATTCCGTCTGTTACATTATGTTGTCAGGCTTAATGTCTATATTGTGATTATTGATAAGTTTTCGCCTGAGCACAGCGGTGGTTGATTAGCTGATTTAAACAGCTGCTCGTGTGCAGATTGACCTGTTTTAGTGCTAACAAAACCAAAACACAGAGCTGTGCAGCACGTGTTAAGGTTATCAAAGTCAATAGAAGGCTAGCAACAGTTAGGCTAGTATAACTGACCCACTGCTCACTTGTTCAATGTTTTTTTTAAGATGAGACTTTTTCCTCTCCTGTTGAATCTGAAGCTCTTGTTATCTAATTCATAGGGTTGAATTAACTGCTAAATATTGCGTCCATTTCTCAGGTTCTTTGCGTGATTGCGATATTTTCAGACCACCCATAATGTTGACGTTTGGCAAACGATAAGTCACGTAATGTCCAGTGCAGTAATTTATATCCATCCCTATCAATGGACCTTACCACAGGGGTCGCGTTTCATTGGCTAATGCCCATTTCACGTCACAGTGCAGCTACCACGTGTGTGACCGTCTCACAAACTCAAGCTACAGTAGTAAACACATGCTAATGTACATTGTGGACTAGCAGACCGGCAGAAAGTTTTTGCGTCAGGACTCTAAAACAATGTTTCTCCACCGTCAGTGGGGAATCTGTACAGGTGATGTCAGGTATCCTGAGCATATTAGTGGAACTAAAATTCACAGATTTCCAAAATCTGAATCGGAAAGCCTCGCTTGGATTAAAACTTGTTCACGACGCATTTGCAGCCCAACCATCATAGGATCAATAAGAACAAAGGAGTGTCTGCTGGTGTAAGTATTATTGCTTTGCTTTCTTTGTGTTTAGTGATTGAAAAAAAGCAAGTCAATAATAAACACATCCATTATGAAAACCTTTTAGCCAAGTACAGCATAATGACAGTACCGACACAACTTCTACACCTTGAAGCCTGTCTGTTACAGACTTAAATTAGCTGAACAGATCAATATGCAATGTGTATCTGACACATTAAAGATTTTAGTTTACTTGAAAAGGCTTTTTATTTATCTGTAATCATGTTAGCCACTGTCTGCAGCTGAACAGCTTAACCGTCAAGTGCTAAGCAGGAACGAACATTTCATGCAGGTCCAGGAGGGTTCGGGGGAAATATGTGCTTTTTGGTCTGGGAGTGAAAACATTTAATTTTTCGGTTAAAAACAATTTTAGAATTAATTTTGTAATTGACAGGGCCCCATTTATTTTTATGTCTATGAATAGAAATAAATAAATTGTGGAGGGCTCCAGCGGCCCTTAGAATTGTCAGAACTTTCCCCCCTATACGGCGTCCCTTCACCGGTCACTTTGTAAAATGCCATTGAAATCATACCTGGTTGTTTAATTACTATTGAAATAGGTATGAGAATATTGTACTTTAGTTTTGTAAAGAACTGATGTGGGAACTGATGTGGGAGTACTTTCTATATTATGTTGTTCTTAGCAGTATTATCTCAGGCAGCACCCCCTCCAGGAAGGGATCACTGCTACACAGATTGTCAGATCAGAAGTTAGCTTTTTGTGGTGATCTGTGTTTTCTGTTTATATATTTTGAGGTTTTCTGTGTTTATTTAGTCCTGTTTCCCTGTGAGTCACTGATGTCCGGTGTGATGGCCAAATCCATGGCCACGCTCTGAAGTCGGTAACTTTTATGCACAATTTATCTTTCATTCAAACACAACACTTTAGTTTCAGTAAAAGATTTATTAGTTGATTTGGATACATTTGTTCTTTATGTTAGCGCGCACATTTAGTTAACATGTGTATTTATATCAACTTTAAATTTAATTTGCTTTACATAAGATTAACTTTGTTTTCTCTTGCCGGTACTTACCCGCTTTGGAGTGGCCAGACAAAAGATGGTTTCCAGGACTCAGCAGCTTAAATGGTGATTGGTCTGCACCACTAGCTCCTGCTGGCAGGGGAAATTTGTAGTTTCTTTGTTTAGATAAGTTTTGTGTTTAAGTAAATATTAGTGTTTAAACTTTAATATTTTTTTATTTTCATTTTGTGAGTCTTTAGTTTAGCCAAACTTAGCTGTACAGTTATTTGTTTTGTGTTTGTAATTGTATTCTGTTTAGTTACCCCTATTGTAACTATTGGTCTGATCAGTCAGTATATAAACCCCTGTGTGTCATTTCTTTGTTAGGTCAGTTAGGTTTGTTTGACCTCTTTTATGAGCTCAGTTTATCTTTTTGTCATTTTATAATGTGGGTTAAAATAAAAAAAAAACCTATTTTTCAAATTAATATCCAGTGTCTCCTCCTGTTTTCAACTCGGTCCATCACATCCGGTCTTCCCTGTTTGTTCCCAACTGTGTCTGGTTCCCTTATTTCTCTCCCTATGTATTTAAGTCCATCTGTTGTCTTTGTTCTTTGTCGGGTCCTCGTCTTATGTCATGTCGTTCGTCTGCTGCCACTTCCTTGTGTTCCTGATTTTTCATCATAAAATGCCTTCTAAATGTCAGCTTGGGCCTGCAAGTGTCTTTCTCACCAACAACCATACAACATGACACTTCTGTGGAGAGAAAAAAGAAGCATACATT
Organism: Micropoecilia bifurca; assembly: GCA_903067075.1. Classification (NCBI taxonomy): domain Eukaryota; kingdom Metazoa; phylum Chordata; class Actinopteri; order Cyprinodontiformes; family Poeciliidae; genus Micropoecilia; species Micropoecilia bifurca. Next base: position 16,886 of record CAEGAF010177954.1, on the reverse strand, counting down.
TATCAGCTGAAATATCAAATGATAATAAAACAATAATAATAATAATCTTTATAAAGACAGTTCAAACCAATTACAAGGAGAAAAAAATAAAATAAAATTAGGCAGTTTAAAAACAGTTGTGGCACAGTTGGTAGCACTATTACCTTCCAGCAAGAAAGTCCTGGGTTTGAGTCCCAGTCTGAGTTCTTTCTGAATAGAGTTTACATTTTCTCCCTGTGCATGTGTTTCTTCTCTTCAGGAACTTTACCTTCCTCCCATAGTTCAAAAACATAACTGTTAGGTGAACTGTACTCTCTAAATCAGGGATGGAGTCAAGACCAGTTCTTCTGAGAGCAAGACTGAGTCAGAAATGTTGACAAATATTTCAGGACATTGGTACACCACAAAATGCAAAAAGTAAATGGAAAAACAATCAGCTACTCAATCAACACTACCTCTATCCCTTATCTTTACACCTTCAGCCATGGTGGGGTCCCAAGGGCTGCTGGTGCGTATCTCCAAAAGTCATTGGGTGAAAGGCGAGGTCACCCTGGAGAGGTCACCTTTCCATTGCAGGGCAACACAGAGACAGATAGGACAAAGTCACACTTAAGGAGTATTTATTAAGGGTAATGAACTTGACAGTCATGTTTTTGGACTGTGGGAGGAAGCTGGATTACCCAGAGAGAACCCACCAGGGAGAACATGCAGACTCCATGCAGAAAGACCATGGGCCGGGAATAAAGGTCATAATAAACTAAAATTTCAGTTATTAAATGGAGCCACACATTGATATATATTCTCTAAACTGATTCAATCAGCTTACATTACACTCAAATTTTATGGGTTACCATACAACTCTAAAAAAACAGAGATTTGTCATAAATAGATTATATATTAAAAATATATAATACATTTTCTGTACACCCTTGTCCCTAGTTGTGTCAGGAGCGGTGCTGGTGCCTTTCTCCAGTGAATGTTTCAGGCAAAAGGTGGGGTCACCCTGAACCGGTTGCTAGTCTATCGCAGGGCTAAAAATATACATATCATTAAAAATATTTATGGGTTTATATGATCAATCATCCGAGTTAAAAAGCTGTGACGTTAGAAGAAGGAAGAAAAATTGTCATTTTGTTCTCCAACAGCCGAAGCATATGGCAGCATAACCACAGAAATAGCTCATTCTGAATAAGCTCCATTCTGTGATACTCAGGGATTTTTTTTGGAAAGGGAAATGTCAACTATGTAACTCAATTCTGAGTCAAATAGATCCTGAGTTAACAAAAAACGCCCTCATGGATCAAAGATAACACAATTCACCACGGCAATAGAAAAAAAGGCACCATGGCAATAAAAACTAAAAAGTAAGACAAATGAAATTAGGGCTATTAATATCCACATAAGGAGAATATCAAAACATATTTAACAACAAATAAAGGAATACTACTATTGCTGCAAAATCTAGAGTTAGCATGGTAGAAACCAATGCATCAGTGTGATTTAGTACATAATTTGAAATATTCTTGAGGGTACAAGAGGGTATAGACAACCCCACTAAACCATACAGGTTTTTAAGATAACAAGGTACTTAGAAATGTTCAAGTCAAAATGATCTACAGTCTGACAGTAGGAGCGCTATTCTTTAGAAAGCAGTAATATTTCTGACAGGATCCTGTTGGCATTAACAATTGTAATGCTCGAAAATATACTAATAGATATATATTAGATAAAAAATCTAATCATGATGTGTCCATTCTATGCCAACAGAGATTGCTGCAGAGTATTTGTTCTCCAACATCTCCCTGGCCCTCCATGGAAAGGAGTCATAATTTCTGTCAATTTCCTGGAACCAACTAAAAAGCAGGACAAAGTAGAGTTTGTTAGCGGACTAAATTGTGGGTGTAAGCTGACGTAGGATAATGGCTAATTAGCATATCTGAAACTGATTACCGAGCATTATTATCATTAAATCTTCATATTCTTTATTTAACCTGGGTCTAAGCTTAATCTCCTCACCACCTCAACCCCTCCTTATGACAGAAGGATCCGACCACTAGCGGTGAGGAACGCCACCATCACTGTGGATCCAGCGTCATGCCCTATTAAGGGAAATCAGCCAAATCCTATTCGCCATTCAGTCGGCTCAATGCCGCCATGCGGATGGTGATCCAGCTGGATAGGTGGATTCCACTTCTCCCGCAGCTGGGCCTGGTGGACTTTTTTTAAGGAGGTTTCAAAGAGGTTGAGCATGAGTTAAGGACAGTCAAGGCGAAGCTGGTGGCAAGATCGAGGCCAGCCCCGCCGGCTCCAGTGTCTGCCCTTCTTCCACCGGTTCCAGCCCCATTCCAGTCCCTGTGCTGGGGTTTGAAGCCCTTGCTCCAGCAGCCCGCAACTGAGTCTCCTGCGTCTGCTGCTGATCAGCAGCCCGTCTCCAGAGTCTGCTCCTCCCGAGCCTCCAGAGTCTGCTCCGTCCGGCCGTCCTGACGGTCATCCAGAGTCTGCTCCGTCTGGCCGTCCTGCCAGTCCTCCAGAGTCTGCTCGTGCTCAGTCTCCTAGAGCTCCGGCTGAGCTTCCTGCCGGCTGGCCCCTTTGCCGGCCTTCCAGGGCCACCAGGCGGTCCTACGGGCCCGGGTGCCTTCTGCTGCGCCGACACCTGAGACCGCCGGATCTGCCTGCGGGACTCCGCTTCCTGCGCAAACGTGGCCGCCCACCGCGACCCAAGCTCCGCCTCCTGTTCCGTTGGCAGCCCCCGGACTGTTATCCTGTGTTTGAGTTCCTGTGTGGATTAGTTTTGTTTCCTGGATTCTAGCCCTTTCACCCCTCCGCCCACCCTGCTGGGTTGTTTTTTGTTTGGGACTATTTTCTGGACTCTTGCCCTCCTGCCATCGCCCCTCCACCCACCCTGTTGGGTCGTTTTGTTTTTGGACTTTTCTGTTGGGCGTCTGGTAGCCGCCCCTTGAGGAGGGGGGTACTGTTATGATTTGTGTTTCTGTGTGTTTATTTTTGAGTTTTCTCTGTGATCCTGTTCCCTGTGAGTCCTGTCTCTTTGTCTTCCCCGTTGATTGTCTCCCAGGTGTGTTTCGTTCCCTTGATTACCCCGTGTGTATTTGATCTCACCTGTTGTCTGTGTTCTTTGTCGGATCCTTGACTTTGTCTACACTGCATTTAGTTTAGATTTGCTGTCTTACGTTTTGTTGCTCTCCGTCGACACTCTCCAGTGGAACTGATAAGTCCTGGTTGGTGTCTGCTCACATGTCGTCGTGTAAGTCAGTTGCTACCGGCATTTAACTGTGAGCTTGTTTCCCGCCATGCTGCCTGTCTTGTACTGATTACTGAGCATTATTATCATTAAATCTTCATATTCTTTATTTAACCTGGGTCTAAGCGTCATCTCCTCGCCACCTCAACCCCTCCTTATGACACCTTGTCCAGGAGATTTAAATTGACAGGTGTTTGCTGAACTGCAATCAGCTGAATCAGGCATAGTAAAGCAGGGAAACATCCAAAACTTACTGGTCAGTGTGCCATGAGGCCAGGGTTGGGAAACACTGCTCTACACATTAAGGACTTGGGTGAGACAAGATGATTTATGTTTATTGCACATCTCTCCATTTGATAAACACTTAGTTGGACATTCGCTGGATTTTTCACACTGAGGGGATGACATTTACCATTTTCTGTCTCAATTCATCTCCACCACTTTATCATTTTTAATGTTACTGCTATTACTGATGTTACAGGCTGACATTGCTTTATAATTGTCTTCTGATTTTTTTCAATTAATGACAAAGGTGGCACCATTCAATCTGATCTAAAATTAATCAACGCTGCCTTTGCTTCCTTCTGTCTGGAATTACACAAGTCAGAAAGCAATGTGAACAAACATGCCTGCAATGGATTCCTAAATGAAACTAAAATGTAACACCTTATTAATGACATCTCCCTAACACAGGATGGTCAAGGTAAACTGAAGGATCGTGGCCTTTTCGCACGTAATCCACATAAAGGTAAATCATCAGGGCCAGATAGTATTCCACTCAAATTTTATCTCTCTTTTTGGCCATTAATTGGTCCACCGCTAATGGACATGATTCAATTTTCCATCAAAGAGGGCTCTTCGTACGGGGATGTTAACTCTGAGTTAATTTTCTTATACTCCTTATAAAGCCCTTCACGGACTTCTTAAAAAGAAAAGAACCCAGTAGAATGCTCCAGCTTTGGGCCACTTGCAAAACTACTGACCCAGCACTACAAGAGCCTATGACTAAGTTGGTTAATCATGATAAGACAGGGTTTATAAGGTTCAGATTGACTACAATAATGTTAAAAGATTACTGCATATTTTAGAAGGTGCTCAAAACCTACATTTCTGTGCTGCTGTCCTTTCATTTGATGCCATCAAGGCCTTTGACCTCCTTGAGTGGCCTTTCTTATGGTCAGTGCTTAAGAGTCTACGGGATTTGGCACATCATGCATTAAAGTACTGTACAAAAAATCCAACAGCCATGGTGCTTACAAGCAAAACTACCTCTTCACTGTTTGATATTTCAAGGCAAAAGGTGGACTGAGAGGTTGTCCTAGACCCTAACCCTAACCCTCAGACTGAGAGATTGTCCTCTCAGTCTGCTGATATTCGCCCTTTCACTTGAACCATTACCACAAGATACATACCGCTCATCTACAAATTCTCCAAACTCTATTAACAATACACATAATCATATTTTGTTATCTGAGGATGACATTGTATCAAAGGAATACTGTGCAATGTATGTGTTGTCTAGCTTTGAGCATTATGGTATTCTTTCTAGTTTTAAAATTAACTGCCAGAAATCAGAGTTAATGGTTAGTGCCCTCATCCATGCATCTATCACAGTCACAAAAAACCTTACTGGGGTGGACATTTTTTCTTCCATCCAGAAAAGCTATAGCCTATCTTGATAGTCTAGATTGATAGCTTTGTGTAGGATAGTGAAAAATAAAACAAATATTTTTGCCAGAGTCAACATAGTTACCTTTTCCACCCTCTCAGTATTGGAGCAATTTAATATCAGCAGTAACAACATTTATTTGGCGTAGTAAATGACCTTAAGTTCGCCACAATGCAGTAAGAAAGACAGGCCTGTGACTTCCAAACTTCAGATTCTATAAGTAGGCCTTTACTCTGAGGCCTGTTTTGTTCTGATTTCATCCTGAGGCACAGATGGATGGATAGGGGTATTTTCAAAAAAATGTGGCCTGATGAAGTCAGTAGGACCAAATCATCCAAAAATATCCATAAATGTAATGAACCAAATGGGTAACAAAGGGCAGAGTCCAACTCTCACCAGAAACAAGACCGACTTACTGCCAGCAGGGCACACATGCTCTGACATCAGTCCTAACAGCCTGTATCAGAAGGCCTGGTGTCCGGTATACTGTAAAATCTAATTAATTCACCTTACTTTAAAAAAATATATACAAACTCACTGCCTCAAACAAATTAAGCAAAGTAAGTGCACGGCGGGTGTGGGGGTGGCATGAGCTGTTCGTGGAAACACCAGGATTATGTTTTTATCAGGAGTCAGATGTGACAAATTATTATCTCCAGAAAATGACAAAAACAAGGAAAGCTTTTGTACATGAAATACTGCATGAATGCAAGCAGTATTGAGCCAAAGAACACAAATATTAAAAATGCTTCTCAGATCAGCTCAGACTGGTCTGAGCTGATCTATATATTAAAAAAGTAATATATTAAGTCATATATTAAAAATGACTTTTTCTAAATTAATCCAACTCAAGTATGAGTGAGTTGGAGACTTTTAAACCACAGATTCCAAGTAACTTACTAAAAGTGAGTGTTGATAATAATTTGATGAAAACTGATAAAAGTCAACTTACTATTTTCAATTAAATACAATTTTGCATTTATAGTGCAGCAGTGGTTTCTGAATGGTAAATGGATGGAGTCAAGTAGACCTACTTCAACTTTTTACCTTGCACACTGTTCTCCAGAGGTTGATATAGTGTCCACTGATTGTGACTAATCTGGAGGCTTTTGAAAAAAGAAGCATTTGCTTATTGTCAAAAAAAATGTCTAGATGGGTTTTTCCTCATATTTAAAGTGTTTCTAGAGGCAGTAAAGATCCAAATGTACCAAAAATCCAAAAAGATATCTCTTTTAAGTTAATTTCTCTCAAAATTAATATATGTATTAGTTTTACTGTCAATGTGAATAAAAGCAAACGTCATTTTTATATCTGAAGCCAGATAGCTAGTAAAAAAATCAAAAGGCTCTAGACCTTTAGAGATACAAGTGGACAAAAGATCAGCATAAAGCCTTCTTCACATCTGTCCTCCTGGATCCCACAATATGCAGCCCTTTCTTGTTCAACACAATGTTATCTGAGCTCTTGTCAGAGACACTCACACAGTTTTTTTTCTCCAGAGTCTTTACTTTGTTGCTTTACAATGACTACAAAATATGTATATAGATATATTGTGCAGGAAAGTTTAATTCCACCTAGAGCAAAATTGTGTTTTGACAAGCATCGTGTCATTGTCGTCTCCTTGGTCAAGTGAAGCTTTGAAGGGAACATTTGTGAATATGCCTCTGATTTGATTCTGCCTGATTTGATACTACGTTTCTGTAATAGTAACTTTCCTAACATATATAAACTAAAGAGTTAAAAACAGAACATTTTTCTCATACAAGATGAGAGCAGCACAGACAAAGAAACAGCAAAAAAAAAATGTTCATAGTTAAACTATTGTAATAATTGTAACAGTATGCTTGTCTTACTATTATTATTCTAAAATGTATTGATGGTTGACAGTTTACTGGTTCCACATATGTTTGACTTTTACTATTTTCCATCCCTATCTGGGGTAAAGTGACCGTTGGCTGTTGGGTTTTATCTGACTCAGGCTGAGCTCAGCAGCTGGTGCAGCGCAGAGAAAGAAAAGCTCTCAAAGTTAAAAAATGTACATCAGTTGTCCACTAAAATCAATCCATTCTCTTTTTATTTAAACTGCATATTTTTTTAATTTATTGCAAAAGCAAAATATTAGTCAATATGTTATGTTGCTTGACAATTTAGTAGATAGTGACTCAAAATTATGTGGACCTTTATTCACCCCGAGCCAAGTTGGTTGGTTAAAGTGACAGAGTGGAGGGATTATAGATATCAGCTGAGAGCAGCACAGAGAAAGAAACAGTGAGGAAGTTAAGCACAGATACATTGTTTTATTATTATTTGAAATTAATATAACAATTAACATGATTTACTAAATGCTTAACTATTGAGTACATAGTGACTATAATTTCCTTGACCTTAATTTCTTCATCAGCCTTGATTGGGATGAAGTGACTGAGAGTGGATCCAGGATTGGAGGTGGAGATAAAAGTTCTTTATTTGATTCAACTTACATGAGTGAAGACATAAAAAAGAGCAAACTTTGTCCAACTGTAATGATTTACCTCTTGGGGTGATGCATGGAGCAGAGGGTCTGGTGGTTGGATTCCCGTCTGATGTTTTTTGGATCTTCAAGCTGTTGAGTTGGATGTTAGCAGACCAGCTTCTCTACCTCACTTCACAACCTGCTGCCTTTTGTCTTCAGGTTTTCTCTTGCACAAAAAAAGGGTGGACTTCTGGGTAGCATCCAATTTATGGGCTGGAATTTAATAGACCGAGCTTGGAGTCTCACAGGGAACGGAGGTCCCACTGGATAACATTGGGTGGTCTTGGTTTTTTCCCAAGATGGATGAAGGAGCTTCAGCAGAGTGGGATTCATTGGAGTCAGGCGTAACATGCTTGGAGTCCTGGAAGGTGGGAATCTCGTGCTGAACCGAGGATTCGAATGCCGCTGATGGAGGTGAGACCAGATCCAGGAGTGTAGAGTTCATACTGTTTGCTGGCTAGGATGTCCGGTTCGGCATCCTTTGCAGTTTTCTTGTAGGAGCTTTGCAGCAATGAGGTTCAATAGATGAAGCACAGCAGTTCTCACAGTTCCAATCAACTTAGTAGCAATTTAATCACCCAAATCCATCAGTAGCAATACATCAGTTCTTGCTTCACCATCTTGAGCATCACCTTGCTCTGGAGATCCCCATTTTCCAGACATTCCATAAGGTTTCAATGACCACTCCTGTTGCAGGACATGGCATGAAGGAATCCCAGAGGAATCGGGTGGAGCATCCTCAGAGTCCTGGAAGGTGGGAATATCATGCTGAATCGAGGATTCGAATGCTGATGGAGGTAAGATCAGATTTCTATCCAGGAATGTAGAGGATGAAGCATCAGCCATGGAGCAGGGTCTCATGATGGTATGACAGGGTCTCTGAAAAATATTTAAAGCAGAAAACCAGAAACCCCACCCCTTTATCTCTATTGGTCCATTCAAAGATAAACCCTAAAAGAGGGCTGGGTCACCGTTGGATTTAAGAGAAGGTTCGAGAATCATGTCTGTTTTTATATGATAAGGACTTTTATATTAAATGAAGAAACACATAGAAGGATCCAGAATCCTGTCTGTTTTATTTAGATAACAAATTAAAATCAAAACATATGTTTTAATATGATAAGGACTTGTACAACCTTATTAAAACATGATGTAACACATAGAAGGTTCCAGAATGATGCAACACAGAAGTTTCTAGAATCCTGTCTGTTTTTATATGATAAGGACTTTTATATTAAATGATGACATGATGCAACACATAGAAGGTTCCAGAATGATGCAACACATAGAAGGTTCTAGAATCCTGTCTGTTTTATTTAGATAAGAACTTAATTTGAATCAAACATATGTTTTAATATGATAAGGACTTGTACAACCTTATTAAAAAACATGATGCAACACATAGAATGATGCAACACATAGAATGATGCAACACATAGAACATTCTAGAATCCTGTCTGTTTTACTTAGATAACAACTTAATTTGAATCAAACATATGTTTTAATATGATAAGGAATTATACAACCTTATTAAAAAACATGATGCAACACATAGAATGATGCAACACATAGAATGATGCAACAAATAGAACATTCTAGAATCCTGTCTGTTTTATTTAGATAAGAACTTAATTTGAATCAAACATATGTTTTAATATGATAAGGACTTATACAACCTTATTAAAAAACATGATGCAACACAGAATGATGCAACAAATAGAACATTCTAGAATCTTGTCTGTTTTATTTAGATAACAACTTAATTTAAATCAAAACATATGTTTTAATATGATAAGGACTTATACAATCTTATTTAAAATCATGATGCAACACATAGAATGATGCAACACATGGAATGATGCAACAGATAGAACATTCTAGAATCCTGTCAGTTTTATTTAGATAACAACTTAATTTAAATCAAAACATATGTTTTAATATGATAACGATTATATGACGCAATTATAACATGTTTTATATGATAAGCACTTTATGACGCATGTATAACATGTGTTTTTATAAGATAAGCAGATTAAACAGATGTTTGTGTGCGATAGCATTGATTTAACAGATGTTTGTGTGCGATAACATCAAATCACCATATGTTTGTGTGTGATAAGAGGCGATAAGATCGATTTTGATTTGGGCGTGGCATTTCAATCCATGAAACTCGATTAATTAAAATTTGACATTTGCCTTCCCCATTATTTTTTCGTCTCTGTGTGGAAATACACACATTACCCCAAAACTTACATAAAGTAAGTCTTTCAGTAATGTGCCTTTAAATTAATTTAATTGAAACTAAATTAAAAATTCTCAGAAAAGTTAGGGTTGTCTCAAAAGATTTTTAAGAGTACAAGCAAAACCAGTTTAAACGCAGAGTCGATTGTTTATTTTTTTTTCTGGCTAAACTTTACATGAACTGCATTTGCTTCTGAGTTTAATTTTTTTCTCTGCAGGGATACGATGGAAGGTTTTTCAATTTTAAGCCTTTATTTTATTGTTGTGCATTTTGGGAGCTGTTCTGTTGGTATTTTGCCAGCAGTCGATCGCTATCTGTACTGAAAAATAAATGGCGGGGGAAAATAACCATCACAATTTTCTTTGCCAGTGTAGAAAACAAGTGCCCGAAATGTGCCAGTCTTGGTTGTCATGTACGGCACCTCTAAGCTATGCAGTCTAGACGGGAGCAATGATCACATATTTCATATCTCGGGTTCATATCTTTGTTATCTGGATGGGTAGTTGTGTTTGTTGACTGCAAATGTGATTGTCTGGTTAAATGTTAGGTGAAAGATCATTTTTACATTCATCACGGCTCTGCTCCATCTCTATGGTGATAACACAGTCATTTGCTATCACTTAAGTTCAATTAGTTTCACATTAAACTGGAATTAAACGGTGAAAAAAAAGTTTGTTTAGAAAAATGTTCCTTCAAAATCTTTTTTATAGCCACAACTGAGAGAATGGTTAAAGTAGTTTACATTGAGTCAAATGTCAGCGGTTGTTGAGGTTTTTCTTTTTTAAGTCTAAAGGTTTCAGACTTTCAGACTAGACAGTTGGTTGGTGTGTATATTGATCTGTTTTAACCAACATCATTTCCCTCTTAGGTCTTTTTATCTGTCGCTGCTGACTGAGGCTGATTGAATAATACTATGTTGTGTGTTATGACACAGCTTCGGCTGATGTGGTACTGCCCAGGCCCACTTAAATACCATAAAGCAGTGGTCTTCAACCCCCGGGCTGTGGACTGGCACCGGTCCGTGAACCATTTGGTACTGGGCCACGCAGAAAATAATTAAATACAGTATTTCCGTTTTATGTATTATTTGAGTCTGGAGGATCTTTTATTTTGTTGCAGAGAAGTTAAAATTTTCACGAAACTAAAATTTTCATTTTTGTTGCGCATCTGTATCTTATTTTGAAGGGATATGTAAACATTACCATAACGACCAGAGTGAGAGAGCAATTGGGCAGTGGTCCAGAGGAGATGAGTAGAGCTTGTGAGTCTTAAGTCTGGTTTAGACGGCAAGATTTAAGGCTTATCGGCCGATACTTCAAACTTCTGTGACCACAGAGCTCGATCGGTTCGTGTCTCCGGTTCGTGTCTCCAGCCACACGGCAAGAGCAACACACCACACGAACCGCTTCCATTCACAAGCATCCCGATTCCAGAGGATAATCCAGTAAAACTCCCAACATAGCATACGGGAATTTAGAATAACCAAACACGGATGACGATGTAGAAACAACAGTGATAGTTTGTGGACTCATTATAAGAGATAACAAAAAGAAAAGGTGGTGGATAAAAGACAGCGGGAGCAGCCGCTCTATGTGCTGCACTATGATTTGGACGTGGCTATGTTTTATCATAGTTAACATTTTTAACCGAATAAACATAATAAACATATATAATAATGGCCTTTACATATAATAATAAACATTTCCATATATCATCTCCGATATCCGATGGATACAGTTGCGCGATACGTCAGCTGTTTCCCCTCTGTTCTTACTTCACCCGTTTTTTGATTGGCTTCTGTCACATTCTACAGGTTGTATTCTCTTCCCCAGTCAGGAAAAACCCCAAAGGTTGCGATAAACGTGCCAAGACAACCCGAATCGGGTATCTTCAGGCTTTAGCGGGAACACCAACATGCAGAAGCCCTATCTGATGGTGCAACCCCCCCAGTGGGCACCACTGCTATAGAGGAATTAAATATCATCATAACTCATATTATCCCAGGTTCTTCAAAGAGTAGTTGTGGATGGTGAGTAGTTGGCATGAAAGATCTCCAGTAGTGGTCAGTATACCAGCGAACTGAAGAAGCCTCTGACTGAAGACTGTTTCTGTGTCCGTCTCATAACGGTCGTCTCATGCTACCAGCCCAATATCCAGGCAGTACAGCCGATACTCTACAATTCTCCTGGATGACCCAGTCAGACGTTAGCAACTATGCTAATCCACCTACTTTGCTTTTGCTGTTCCTCTTTAAATCTGGGTGTATGTTTAGAAAGATGTGCAGAGAGATGTTGGAGTTGGGGAGATGATCCTTGCCTGTTATGATAGATGAACAAAATGGTTTGAACTTTCTCTCCTTTCTCTGCATCCATCCAGTCTCTGCTTCATCTTCTCTAGGAGTTTGGGGTCAGAGTTCACAGATTACTTGAGCTTTCGGGATGCAATTTAGCTGCTCCTAAATGTCTTCCCCATGAGAACCTGTGTAAAAAAATAAATAAACAAATAAATAAAGAAATAAAAATAACACCTTGCTGCTATGTTTATGGTGTGTGGTATTTGGTATTTAGGGCCTGAATAAGCCCCCAGTTCTTACTACCTAAAACAGAAGCAAAAACATCCCCAAAAATTAAATTGACCCACAATTAAGATGCGGACAAATCAGATTGCTGCGGCACATCTATATAAAAGAAATATCGAGTTGAATGGCTTCAATAATTACTAATTTAACTGGCTGGGATGAATAAAGTACTTCTATTCTATTCTATTCTATTCTAGTTAATATATCCCAATTCATATAATTATTACTTTGAGTATTATTACTATTATTATTATTATTATTAGTATTATTTTTGAAGTAACATTAAGTATTTTTAAAAATGCTTAATGTTTCCTTGAATGTGAGGTAAAATAAATATCCATTCACATTCATTTTTACCCTTGTCCCGCCGTGTAGGGTAACGTTTGGGACGAAACGTTTTGGACGAAAACGTTACTCCAAAGCGTTCTCCGGTGAACATGTCCGGAGCGAGCGGGTTACAGGTCGCCAGCGTGTCACAGGGGAACACAGGGTGCCACCTGCTGGAGGCTGGGGGTGTAGCGCCCCGCCTCCAGGCACTACACCCCTAGTAGCCCTTGCATATGAACAGTTGCACTAGTTCATGTGCAACTGCCCGATGAACTAGTGCAGATTTCTCTGCAGATGCCACCAGGATGAATTTGTGAAACTGTGTTCAGACCCCAGCAGGTGAAGTGCTAGTAATTTAAGTGGAGCTGTTTAATTAAATGTATTATAATTTATTGGGGTCAGTGGTTTTTGTCACTATGGAGAAAAAGTTAGATGCATTTATCTGCTATATCTGCGATGGGATCTGGCTTCACGGTTCAACTGGGTGAATAATTAAATTGAATAAAAGTGCGACTAAATAGCCGATGTTAACGTGATTATAATTTGATGGCTAAAAATAGAACATGACCGATAGAACATGATCCTGTCGGTCAAAATGACGAAGAACAAAAAAAGTCTAGCGCGGCTTCTGATGCGACCTTACACCCCCCGGCCACAGCAAAATTTCCAAGTAGTGTTCAGCTGCAACATTAATGGGCAAAATACTTCAGTTTCAGACAGAGGTGATCCTTAAAGTCCATTTCCATCCAGGTACCACTTGTTAACCGTGCCTTGTTCTTGCTCCGGTTTTTCCTTTTCCTCTGCCTCGTCTGTTCCCTGTCTGAGCATTCCCTGAGCGAGGATGAAATAGCTTTTTGCCCCAGTCATTTAAAGGTCTCATACACTGTACACTCCTTCCAAGCAGATAGAAGACAGCCAACCAGCGGGCAATGAGGCTTGAGTCATGATCCAGCCTGCTTTATTCAGTACAACTCCCCATAGTTTCAAGCCGTGATTGACTGACTCATACTTGTGCAACACGTACATTACAGGAATAGTTTCAGATCTTTGGAGACAGGATGAAACGCTATCAACGGTATCGTTAATTATGCATTAAAATTTATCTTGGTTTTCTATATTATCGTGGCTTTGTTAAAATGAGTTACATTACAATGACAAAGCTTTGATTACAGAATGAGTCCTTGTGTTTGAGATAATCCAGACAAAGATTATCATATGACTCTCATCCAGCACCATCAGGGAGGTGTGTACAAAGTTAGAAATAGTAAATCCAAACAAAGCATTGGCTACTATGCAGTATACCTATGCACAGTGATGTTTAAGCTCTTTCAGTGACAGAGCAGACAGCTGCAAGTGATTTAGGATTAATGTTTAACTGTAAATCTGAATAATTGGTTTGGTCTACAATAAATCACTTAGTGGTGTTAGAGGTATGGGTTTTGCAGTCTTGGCGTATGGGGCAGAGGGAAGTGGGAATGTTGGCACCAGGCAGTGTTTTCTCTGGGTGCACCCCCAGGGTGGCATTGAGGTATCAATGGTGGGTGAAAGTGCTGCATTAAGGGGTCTTGAACAACTTTGCCTCCTTGTACTGGTGGGGATTGCCTCACCTGCATTGCTGGATCAGATGGGTGGGCCGCAGGTCACAATGACTGGGGCTTGGGGAGGTGGAGGCGTGAGAACAGGAACTAGAGTTGGGAGGGAGTTTAATGGATATGGGTTATGTCCTGGTGGATAGTGAGGTTGTGTAGTCAGGCCTCACCTGCCAGGGTCTGTATGGTGTCTGAGTGCTGACCAGCCCTCAGCTGCTTGCAACACTTGACTGGAGAGTGGGAAAATCCCTGGCTTCAGCAGGTGCCTTATTTGTGTAGGTGGGACTGATGGAAAAACAAGAGTGGACTGAAGTAGAAACCCATAGCACTGCCCTAGGTCCCCAAAAGGTATTCAGGAATTTAAGATGGGTAAGGCAGTGGGACCGGATGAAGCTGATAGAGGAGAAGGGGGAGTTAGTGTTTTGGTTTTTAATAGTGATTTGATAAATCTGGTGAGACAAATTATCTAAGGATTGAGCAGTGGTGGATAGTTGTTCTCTAAGATTTGCAAAACAGAGCTATGATGATCCAAGAGAGATCGTCTACCAGGGATTGTTGGAACTGACCATCCCAGGCCATCACACAGTACTACAGTTTTCTTGATACTCTTGACAGGCTCTATTCTGCACTTTGTTTCACAAGAGAATCATTCTTATCACACCACATTTTACCTGAGTCTCCAACTTACATCAGATTTCTGCCTATGACACGTGGAAATGTGATGGTCATTTGTCAACAAAAGTGTCAGCATAACACAATCTTTAAGACGGAAGTAACTTTAGGAACATGTAAATCTGAATTGGTCTTGGACTAGAAGTTAGCGTTATTTATACTTTTCAGGCTGGTAAGTGTCAGCATGTCTTTGAAAAATCCCACTATTGGTTCCATCTGTGGGTTGATAATGCTACTCAACCTGTCTGCCAATCCTGTTCCTTCTTTCCTTTCTGCTTTTAAGCTGCAGTATTGATTCCTTTGGTCCCGGCTTTGCGAAATGCTGTCATTTACTAAGTAATTTGCACTGATGCTTTGGCAGGTATAATTCAAAAGGGTCACGACTGGTGTGGAAGAAGTCTCTGTGAAGGAACTGTTATTGATGGGGAGACAAACTAAAGGGGAAATCTGGCACCTCTTCTATGACCAGCTGGATTCAGACGTGTTGCTGTGCAGATCTTCAAACACAGCAATCTCTTACAGGTGACAGTACCCTGCACAGTGCATGCTTACAGCTGTAAATAATCTATCCTGTTATCCTAAAGGCCAGCGTTAGCAAGAAAATGCAACGATGTGTTTATTTCTTGCAGGTCAGCTGTAAGCGCTGCTTAGCTGAAGGCCACCACACTCCTTCTGTCCTGCCTCGGCTAGTCGATGCTTCCTCAGCAGCTGGTAATGCGGCTTCTCCTCCATGCATCATCCACCAGACATAATCGAAAGTTATCATAATCTCCGTTGTAAGGTGTAAAAAAATCTCTGAATCACCATTCAGTGTGCCAAAAAGAAGAGACGAGTGGAAACTGCTGCAAACTTATGCACATCAACTTTTGAGCTTTTACATTTTCTACAGGCACACGTTGGCCAGCAACAGCAAGAAAGTGGTGTCTACTTTTAACCAAAAGAAGGAAGCTTATCAAAACCAAAGTGGGAAAATTCAGCTTTAACCAGCTGGAGGTCAGTACATTAACACAGACAAACCAGAAGATTTGTAAAATATGTGAAAGTAAAACTGTATAATGTAAAAAATGACTGTTCTGCAAAATGGTTTTACCTTTCTCATGACTCCTCTTGTATGTCGTTAGAAGAGAATCCTTCTTTTAAAGGGGCAGTACGTGTTTCCCCATCCACATGTATGATGCCACAGCTGCCTCCTGGAGAGCAACAAACTGTTAGCTGACGATGACAACCACTGATTTTAGCTTTCAATTTGTCAATATAACTTACTCAATCTTAAATGTAGGTGTGATACATAAAGAAAAAGCGCCACAGTGCTTTGATACAAATCATCAACACTATGACAACTGGTTAACAAGGCCAGAAAAGTTTTATTAAAAAAATATATAGCAAGGGATGTAGGTCAGTTACGCTAGCTTGACTTTGACAACCTTGACATTTAGATGTGCTTCAGAATTTGGTGTGTCTGGTTAAAAACAAAAGGTGACCCACACACCAACAGTGTATTATGTGTTTAAATTATCTAATCTAACATTATCGTAGTTAGTTAGATTAGTTAACAACAATCTGCATATAAGGGTAGTTTTATGGTCAATCACCAATATTTAAAAGCCTACACCGATTTGCTTCTGTAGTAATTATAGCAAGAAAAGTTTCAAAGTTGACTGACTTTTGTTGCTGCCCTCTCTGAACCTTGCAGTCATAGAAAAAAATCGGTGGATAAGATCGATTTCACATGCAAGTATCGATCGATCGTTCATCACGCAAAATTAATGAAATTTGAAGAACATGCATGAAAAAATCCAGGCAAAGCTCCAGGAATGTTTTTGATGAGGGAGAAACATTATAACATGATGTAAAGCTCATCTTAGTTGGTATTAGGGATGTGCCGATCAGGTTTTTTCCTGCCGATCCCGATACCGATCACCCCTGAGGGCCGATCGCCAATTCCGATCCCCGATACCGATCACATAATTATTATTTATTTATTTTTTATCATAAACACTACTGTTACATTATGTGGAAAAAGGAACCATGAATTCACCTTAATTTAGACAAAAACTTG
>CAEGAF010177934.1:0-11714 GCA_903067075.1 Micropoecilia bifurca | reverse complement strand
CGTCCTGGACAGGTCGCCAGTCTGTCGCAGGACAACACAGAGACACACAGGACAAACAACCATGCACACACACACTCTCACCTAGGGCCAATTTAGACAGACCAATCAACCTGACAGTCATGTTTTTGGACTGTGGGAGGAAACCGGAGAACCCGGAGAAAACCCACCATGCACAGGGAGAACATGCAAACTCCATGCAGAAAGGCCGGGGCTGGGACTTGAACCCAGAGCCTTCTTGCTGCAAGGCGGCAGCTCTACCAACTGCGCCACTGTGCAGCCCGTGTTCCAAATTGATTATAATAATTTAAGGCCGGTTGTAGCTATATGTTGTTTACATTGCATTTCTCTTCAATGAACCGCTGTAAAACCAACCAATTTGATCGATTAATTGAAATTTCTGTTCGTTTTCAGAAAATCAGGATTTTGTTCTATGTTTTTGAGTGACGTCAACCTGTTGACGGCCTACCATCTTGTTTTACAAGCATGTTTTACAGCTTGTTTTAATTTTGACTTTGAATTCAGGTCAATTCCCAGAAGGAACAATTTAAATTTTGTGGTGGCGCAGAGGCAAAAGCTCCTTGGTCCTCGTAGAGGTGGGCGCAGGTACGATTCCCAACCTGGTGACATTTGCTGCATGTCTTCCCTATCTCTCATAACCCTCTTTCCTGTCAAACTATTGTCAAATAAAGGCCACTAGAGCCAATAAAACCTTAAAAAATAAAAATTTCATCACTTGTAATTTATTTACAAACAATCAAAATTATATTTGATTTGAGAAACATAAGTCATTTGTCCAACTGATTAAACTAAGATTGCAAAGTAAAGCGGGGTGACTCACACATCATGGGATGGGGAGGTTTCTCACCCACTGACACTTGACTTGTTTTTATCACATACTATGTTAGAATATTTGAAGAGGTGACTTTATTCTGTAGAGGAAATATCCTTGAATTGGGTGTTTCAAGAAGACAAACCCACCAATAAGCCAGCAGAATCTTGGTTCCAGACTCACAAGCTCAACATTATGGACTGTCCACCCCGTTAACATTAAGGACTGTCCATCCCGTCCCCAACCTGTTACTAAAGAAACTTGACGTCATAAATGCTATTTCTGGCATTTATGACATCAATGCAGAGGAACTGTGAGATGGAGTCTATTTATCTGAGGCTTGAATACCAATCCAGACATGTCATAAGTGCTTCACATGATGCATCACAGATGTAAAACAATGTTCAGGAAGTGATTTTACAACTAAATAATATTTCAGTGATTTATGGGTAAACTGATCGTTAAAGTATGTTTCAGTTCATATGGGATGCTTAAATTCCTTGATTTTAGTTTCTTTAGGGTGAGATATATTTAATCAATTATTCTTAATGTTTTATTTTGAAACAGTGTGCAGTCATCCCAATGCATTTGCATGCAGTCAATGGTAATATAAGAACTTTAAGCTTTACTCTCTTTTAAACAGACTTGTAGGCGTGTTGTAGCAACCTGAACACTGAATACTTCCCAAATGTACTTATTTTAATGGCATGAAAAAAATGAACCTATATTGCTGTTACAATTATTATAATTTCCAAATAGCTCTAAATAAGAAAGTATTTTGTAATGAACTGGAGAAAAGACTGTACCTTCCTGTTCTACTTCTGCTCCTTTCAGTCATGTTTCTCTGACTCTGGTGTAAATCATCTGCTCAATCAAGAGATGAGTGAAAACAGGTTTGCATCATTTGGGTCCATTACAGTGAAGAGGTAGCTACAGTCACAATGTCAGAGGGTAAGTTTTGGACTTTCTAACAATAAAATCTTTTCTGATTAAATTATCACACTCTTGGATATGTGTAGTCAGCAAGGCTTTCAAAAATGTTGGCGTCAGTGACTTGGGATATTTTTTTGTAAATGATCATTTTGTATTATTTTAGGGATATTTATATGTGTTTGGGCTACACACTTACTCAGAAGGTGGTATGTTCCAGTTACTAGGTGAGGCTCCTGAAACAGCTTTTTGCACTGTCATTTAAGCAGCAAGTGTTTCTGTTTGTTTTTACCTCTAATTGTCTTTACCTAGAATTTATTGCTTTAAATTATAAATTGTAGCATTAATATTTTGCATTTCTATAAATTATATTTGGCTGTTAAATTTTGAGGTGTGTGTTTTCTGTTTAGGAAAATGGACAGTAATAGTCTCAGCCTTTGTAAAGGCATTAGATTTTAGATAAATGCATTTAAGCTTACTATCTTGTGTCGGCAAGCTTTGTGAGTCAGAGTGGTCTTCCGTTCACTGGCTATTTTATTAAACTAATACTTCTAGTTAACTTGTGGTAAGTTGCAAAGACGCACAGGAAGCAGAGGTTATCGGAAAGGTAATGAATCAATCATAGCAAAAATATGTCATCATAAAAGTACCTAGATTCAGCTGACGTTGAAGAAACTTGATGCAAATTTTGGATTTCTGGTTAGCAGTAAAAAAACCCACATATGTTGGTAATGTGAAAATTACACCACTGTTCAGCTCGAGACAGTTTTTTGAAGTTCATAGTGTTTTTGTGTCATTTGCAGTATTTCCTTCAGTGGAAGCGACAAAAATCATGGTAAGAAGCTGACTTAATAAATGAACCCTGCGCTTATAGGCGTATGTATCACTTTTATGTTTGCAAAAGAGGACATGACTGGAGATAGAGGGAGTTTATCTTCAGCACATCTTGCACACGCCTCTTTTAGCCAGATCATAAATATACATATGATGCTGTTTGACTGAGTAGAAATTTCTTTCTGCAATTTCAAACTCTGTGCCCAACAAAAATGAAAGACAGAGCAGGTACTGTATGCCATAAACAGTTTTTTATTATTATTTTATTTCCACTGATGCATTTGCATCTACAGTATAATTTAACATACTTCCTTGCAGATAGCAATTGTTGCAAAATGTTGAAATTGTGCACTGACATTTGCAGGTCTGCTTGTGGTGGTATGTGCCTGCATGGTGCTGCTGGTGGAGGGCTTGGTGGCAAGAAATGCTACAACAAAATGCACAGCTGGAGAAACTTGCAAACTGAAAGATTTGGCAAATCTCACAAGACACCAGATGAAAGTCACCTTGTTAAACTTTGTAAGTATGATCTAGTGCTCGTATCTGCGAGAATGGTTTACTTTGCTTTTAGGTTGCTGCCATTTTAATGCACTTTAAATTCTTGTTTTTTTTTATTCTTTTAGCATCAAAGCTATTTTAAACAGTTGCATTTTAAAGCTGTTACTATGTATTCTTTGTTTAAGCCAAAAAATGCATAAAATAAAAATCTGCATTTTTAATATATATATTAAAAATGTATTTTAATATGCATATATCACTGTTTAAATGCAACATCTACAGGAAGAAAAGTAAGAATTATGTGACAAAACTTTCATTTAAAATATCAGAATTTAAATTAGTGTTGTAAATATTCTGCTCAGTACATCACAGCACAATGTACATGTATTTTTTTGTTGTCATGCCACCAGCATGGTATTTACAAAGGTGAACTAAATGTAACTGGATATTTTCAGTGTTTATCAGCACTCTGAATCTTAACTGACTCAAGTCTTGAATGGCATGTAGGTTAATGTGCCTTGTGATTGGACAGAAGGTGCATTTTGATGAAAGAAATACTTGCTGATTTAGTAACTGAGTCATCACATCCAAAGATTCTACTTAATAACTTTAAGATCACGTCAAAATGAAATTTAAGACATTAGCAAAGTATCCATAAGCCTTGGTATGTAATGGACCTTTTCTTTCAGGACAAAGCCAATGGGGAACACCTTGGTACTTGGTTTCCTGGATTCCCTGAGCTGGAGGTTCACCTAAACTCTCTTCTTAATGCATCAAAAGTCCTGTGTAGCCTCACCTTCATGGCTGAAGGTCTGGAGGAAATCTTGGAGGATCAAAAGAATGATCTGAATCCCACAAGTATCTCACTTCACGATATCCTTAGAGAAACAATTGAACTGGTCAAGATGCTTAAAGGGTGTGTGACATTGTCTTTCAAGGCCAAATGTCCAAAGAAAATATTGCCACCCAAGAAGCCTGAGTATGTTTTTGAGAGGAAACAGTGGAGCCACACTCTGTTGATGTCAGCTGAGAAATATCTAGGTTGGCTGCAGCGTATAATTCCAGATAGAAAGGGCAGGCAGAGTAGAAAAAAGACCCTTTATGCTAGTAACACTGATTCTAAATACCTAGAAGGCAGCGTGCATCATTTGTGATCTCATCTGAAAATAGTTCGTTTCAAATGCTGATCTGATTACAACTAGTGCCTTTAACTTCACCTTTAGCGACTTTCATTCATACAGCATTTTCTTTTACTTTTGTAAGACTATAATAATTGAAAGTAGGTTATATAATATAATTTTAAAGTAAACTGACAACTCTAATGGTACAACTTACATAAACTTATGTTTATCAAACAGCCAATATGACTCAAATCTTTTAGCACAGTTCAGAAACAGTTGGTGTAATTTAGATGATAAAAAGCTGCCATTTAGCATAGCAATACAGAAAAAATACTAAGGATACATTTCCAAACAAAGACTTAAAATTATAATAAAAGTTGCAAACTTCAAAATAAAATGGAAGCGATTAATTGCTAAAAGGAATATTCTAATACTTCTAAGTATTGCTGTTGAGCTAACATAATAATAGGTTAGGATTTTGCTATACTTCCTGTGCATCATTTCACCTACATGGGCCAGTTTACTAAAATTAAGACATTGCTACATATAAGCTACATCAGAAATGGCTTTGTTTTATTAAATTTGATAACCCCCAGCAATTGACACATCTCCCTGTGGATGTAATTAATCAACTTGATGAGAAGGAGTTCTAATGCATTTCCTAATTACAGAAGAGTGTTTTCTTAGCCTTCACAGTGATTAATTGTTTTGTTCTGGTCACCCATCCCTTGTGAGAAGAGCAAACTGCCTGAGGGGAAAAGTTAATCTGGAAGAATCACTTTCTGAGGGTTGTTGGTTTAGCCTTTAATCAACAAACTGGACAGGAAAATTTGGAGCCAGATGGGTAACTGGCCTTGCATCAAAGAAACAATAAAGCAATACTGTAAAACACAAGATGATTAATTCTGGTCTCATCCTATCAGGTGATGAACTCATTCTTTGCTATTTATTCTTTTGCATAACTGTTGCATTAGTGTTCACAATGTGTAACAGTTCTCCAGACTTAAATTAATTTTTTTATCAATGTGCTGATCCACATTCATGGATATGGAAAGTAAATATATACTTTTTGTTGTATCAATAAAATTGTCATTTCAAGATTTTTTTTGACTTGCATGATTCCTTACTGGTACTTTAAATTTTGCATTGAACAACATTTACCCTGTCAGCAGTCGCCACAAAGGAAACGACTACAAACGTTTCTGTTTCACAGTCACTTTTTATTAAATATCCATTTTACATGCATGCAATACACACAAAAGCACCAACACATTATTAGCCATTTCAGTTTTGTCCACAAAGCAAACAAACAAAAGAAAACGGCTATGTTAAGATTGAACCAGTTTCTTAATATGAAGATGTATGAAGCGAAACCTGATGAAGAAGCTGTCTGTGCAGGAGACCTGATGATCATCATGGATGAATGTATGAAGCTTTCTATGCACTTATGAAGTGTAAATAATACAGTTTAAAAACAGCATTTGTCCTTCTCTTTGAGGTTGGAGGTTTTGAATGTCTTCATCTGCAAAGATAATGCCGAACTGTCCAAAACAGCATTTATTTTATCAAGTTTCTTCTTAAACCAACTAGGTAGTTCCAGTTCACACAGGTAGAAGTTCTGGAGGACTCTCACCATAGCAGTATTTTGCTTGGGGGTTTCGATAGGTGTTCTCATGCTGAACACTCTGCGGAAAAGGAGAGAGAATGGTGGATAAAGTTGGCCTTTTTTTTAAAAATCAAAATCTAATATAAGCTTAAATTTCTCACATAATGTTGTAAGCATTCACAGAAAATAAAGTCAATATATAATGGACATATTTAAATCCAAGTTTTG
Organism: Micropoecilia bifurca; assembly: GCA_903067075.1. Lineage (NCBI taxonomy): Eukaryota > Metazoa > Chordata > Actinopteri > Cyprinodontiformes > Poeciliidae > Micropoecilia > Micropoecilia bifurca. The sequence goes on along the minus strand of CAEGAF010177934.1, from coordinate 5,668 downwards.
ACAGGAAATGAATGAGACAACTGTAACAAATTACTGATAAAAAGCCACTAGTGTATGGTTTTTAATCTGTATTACATAGATGCTAATTCAAGCAAAAATCTTGGCTAACTGTAGGCAGTACGTGTCATTAGGTATCTGTGGGGAAAACCCCCCACAAATTTTATCATGGATATAAAAAGTCTACACAACGCAGTACGTGATTATTATGGTGTAAAACATGATATCAAGATAAAACATTTATACTATTTTTCCACCTTAAATGTGTCATTTATGTGTATAATTTCCCCATTTGGCTCGAAAACAACTGTGCATCACCAAAAGAACACAATGCACACAGGGAAGCATGGTGGTGGCAGCATTATGCTTTGGGAAGGAACCCTGGTTCCAAACACTAATAAACATTGGCACAACACCTTTAAGATTCTGCTAGGAATAAGCACAATAGCCCAACGTATAAATTCAAATCAAAATAAGGAATTCCTTCCATAACTGGGTATTACATTTTAGAAAGCCTGGGTCACATTAATAGGGGAAAAAAAGTTGCATTGTAGCTTGGTCTCATTTTCTACGTTTCATATTACAAAGGTCTATAGACTTTTATATCCACTGTATATTTCTTATGCTTTGTCGATGGAAGCGAGGCTACAATACGAAATGCTAACATTTTACACCCTTTACTGGGATTGTAACATACTTGTGAAGAAGTCCTACATTTGGCCAGGCACAACTCAAAATGATCCTCCACGGCCGTAAAAAGATTCTGGAAACCTTTAGCTGCGCGATTCAGGAAGCGCTCTAGAAGAGGTTGCTGAGTAAAAATACACAGATAAGAAATGGGTCAAATAAGAAACACAAGATGAGCAGATAAACTATTGAGGTTTTTTGTCTTGCGCAATATCGTAGATCATGCAAAATCATATTCGACGTTGATAAAATTAGAAACAGAATGCTCGCATTTTACAAACATTTCTTAAAGCTTATGTGGAAAAAAAGGTGCAAGAGCTTCTCATTGCAGTTATTAACCAAGTTTCTCGTTATGGTTATCACCCCTGATCTTGTAGATCCCTGATGTGACAGATTACCTTATCAGGCTGGAGGCAACAAGACACGCAGTACTCATAGATGCTGCAGCAGCCGTTGGCCAGGCAACTTTTACAAATGTACTGCCTGGTGCTGGGAGCATTGATGTTACAGCAGCCATTAACCAGCAAGTCGTTTCTCTCACAGACATAACCTGTCAAACACAGGAAAGCATAAGCATTGATTATAAGTAAAAGCTGATGTTATCACTGAGGTGATAGTGAGTAATGGCCACACTGTTTACCAAGTTCGTCTGTGAGTAATATCTTGCCCTGAATGGAGTTTCGACACTGAGTGATCTGACGGCTGCTGTTGCCCAGGTTGAAACGCACTTTCCAGGGGATGCGATGGTCAGAATCTTTAACTTCTAACAGTGTTCGGTCCCGAACGGATCTCTCCTCCTGCAAAAACCAAGCAAGGACAGGTAAAAAAAAAAAACTGCAACCAAGAAAAGAAAAATGCATAAAAAAGCTGGAGAGATGCAGGTCTGTTCACATTGGTGTGTGAAATCCATCAGAACAGTTTTTCATTGTCTGAACCTGTCAGGTTTTGCAAAGTCTATAACTCACAATAAAATTGACATTTTTATAGACTCGTTTTTTTTTATTATTCCCACGTGTTCAGTTTTGATTTTTATGTTTTTCTAAATCTGTACCTCAATAGAAAACATGTCATCTAGAATCCAGAAAACCAAAATAAAGATACAAGAGCAGATAGTCTTGACTCAGACATGTTTCTGTGAGCAACGTGGCATTTTATTCAACACATCTAACAAAAAATAAAAAATAAAATAAAAATCTGTTTAGTTTAATAAGCATACTTTGCTCATTTTGTGATTTTAAGATTTTGCCTAGTTTACCTTTCCTTTTGGTTCTATTTCAGGACATCCTTCCTTTGGCTTCTCCCACTTGTTCTAACAAGTTCATTGATAGCTGGTGCAGAGATAATTGGCTGGACAATTTAACCTAATTGTTTTTAAATGTGGGACGAATCTCCAGTACCTTGAATAAACTCTAAACTACATGCAGAAAGACCTCAAGCTGTGACTCAAATGCAGAACCTTCCTGCTGCCAGACAACTGTGCAACCATGCAGCTGCTTTTTAATATTGTAAGTGATAAAATGCACAACAAAACAAATTGATATAGGATATAAATATTTTTACTGACAACATACATTATAAGAAGATATTAACTATGATATTTAGAGTTCCTAGCGTCATCCGGCCTGCGGAAAAAAAGGACACCCCTATTTTAATTGTGCCAATAGTGACCTATAGTTAGTTCTGTGGTTAAATCGAGTTTCTACCACCTTCGGCTTTTAGCAAAAGTTAAATCTTACTTCTGTTTTAAGGTCTTTGAAGACTCATCCATGCCTTCATAACAACTCGTCTGGATTACTGCAACTCTTTATATAGAAGCTTGGATAAATCAGATTCAGTGACTTAAAATGATCCAGAACGAAGCAGCACAGCTTCTCACTGGAACCAGGAAACATGACCATATAAGGCCAACTCTAGCATCTTTACACTGGCTGCCCGTCTTTGATCGAATAGATTTTAAGATTCTCTTGTTAACTTGTTAAAGTTTTACATGGGTTACCCCCCCACTTATCTTCGGGACCTTTTAAATTTCCGGTCTGTGTCCAGAACTTTATGATCTAATAATCAGTTATTACTGACAGTTCCTCGGACTCGACTTAAGAGGAAAGAAGATGGAGCTTTTTCTGTTGCAGCTCCAGCTTTATGGAATAACTTACCTTTCCAGATTAGTTTTGCCCTCAGCCTGGATCATTTTAAATCACTTCTTAAAAGTCATTTTTACTCTTTGGCATTTGATTGATGTATTGTTTGTGCTCTGTTTTGTCATTTGTGTTGTAGTGCTATACAAATAAATTTGACATTGACCTATATATTTAACATGGACATGTTTGTCAGCAATGAATAGATTTAATCAAACTATACTAAATAACCTACACATCCCACTGCTTTTTGCACATCTGCACCTGGATTGCCACCAATAAATGGATTGTGCATCCCTGCAGAAGCACCTGTGCAGAAGGAAAGCCCATCTTTCTCAGGTGTAGACTGAGTGTGTGTGTACCTGTTTCAGTGTGCTGGTGAGGAAGTAGATGAGGGACAATCCGAAGACAACCCCCAACACCCAGCGCTTCCTCAGTAACCTCCGTAGCACCAACATCATAGCATGACTTTTCTTAGGAAAGTGCAGGTGCCAGTCCAGACCATCAATCCTCCTCCTCAGGTATAAGTTCCCCCGACTGTCTTCAGCTTCGAGAAACTAAAAAGCGATGCGACAAAAGGTGCAAAACCTGAGCTGCCTGCTGACTGAACGTCAACCTGATCTGTCGGTGGATATTTTTTTTAGCTAACCCATGTTGCGCTTTTAAGCTTTTTGCGTTTGGTTTAGACGGACACAATATTCCCGAGGAGCTGGTAATAAAAATTATGTAGTGACTAAATAAGAATAAAAGTCAGAAAGATAAGCTAACCGTGCTTCATCATAAAAGCTCGCTAACTAGCTAGCTGTTGTTAGCGTTTGGTGAGCAGTGCCAATGAGACAATGCTAACTAGCTAGCTGTTGTTAGCATTGCGTTAGGGTTTGGCGAGCAGTGCCAACGAGACAATGCTAACTAGCTAGCTGTTGTTAGCATTGCGTTAGGGTTTGGCGAGCAGTGCCAACGAGACAATGCTAACTAGCTAGCTGTTGTTAGCATTGCGTTAGGGTTTGGCGAGCAGTGCCAACGAGACAATGCTAACTAGCTAGCTGTTGTTAGCGTTTGGTGAGCAGTACCAATGAGACAATGCTAACTAGCTAGCTGTTGTTAGCGTTTGGTGAGCAGTACCAATGAGACCATGCTAACTATCTAGCTGTTGTTAGCATTGCGTTAGGGTTTGGTGAGCCGTGCCAATGAGACAATGCTAACTAGCTAGCTGTTGTTAGCATCGCGTTAGCCTTTGGTGAGCAGTGCCAACGAGACAATGCTAACGCTGCCTAATAGTGACGTTTTGACCTGCACCGACGACGACGACGTCTCGGAAACGTCCAGCATTAACGGCTGCAACAGTTACGGTTGTCTGCTAAATCTGACATCTAGCTGTCAACAACAGCAACACGAATCCCAAACACGGATGTGCTCTGATGTCACACAGGAAGTTTTCCCAGCAAGTACATCCTCAGCATCATCGCCACATCCATGCTAACTATGACAGCAGCTGAAACAGAAGGGTAATTCACGAAGCTAACGCAGGTAAAGTAAGCATGTTAAATGCACTAAGTAAAGCTGGAGGCCTTAAAAATGAGCTTTGATAGCCATGTTTGTTTGTATTTACCTTTTCAGGGCTGGGCCATGTGGTGAGGCCATGCAGAGGAGACACAGCAGCAACACGGATGGCATGTCCTCTGAAAGGTGGGAGACAAAGGACAGCAGGACGCTGCAATCCGCAGCTTTACGGTGTTTAGTCTGCATTGGTGGTCATGACAACGTCTGTTGCTATTCCTGATTAAGGAACAAAGATGGTTGAGTTGTCCAATATGCAAAACTGATGTTCAGTGGGATGAGTAGTGAAATCTAAGACTTTTCTTTAATGCATTACTCATCGGGGTGCATCTTATTCATGGGTTGCTATGTTTGCATTTTTAGGAATTCAGTGTTACTCCTACACAGTAAAAACTCTGTGATATTAGGTTATTTGGGGCATTCCTTATCCTGCTGTTTGTACAAGCTTTCAAACACATTTAGTTACTTTCATCATGTCTTTTTAAAATGTCTTCGCCATGACATAGATATGGTTGAATTAACCTTTTATTTCACACATTTTATGTCCCAAAACATTCAAGATACTGGTGTTTTTCCGGACCCTTCTTTGTTGGCATGATCAAATTCTTAAATTTTCAGATCACAAATCTAATTTTGACATTTGACAATAGTGTCCCACACAGACACAGAAAGTGGTTTTTAGATTGTGATTTCATTCATTGAGGGGGGAAAAAAGCAATTACACCATCTATGTAAGTATTAACAGTATTTGCCCTCATAACCTAATAACTAATTGTTAGCTGTTAGCTGCAACAACTGAGATGAGGAATTTGCAGTAAGTCTTTAACATCACCCAGAGGAATATTGGATCACTCCTCCTTTCAGATTGTTTTTCTAATTGTACGTAGAATAATCCGATTTGCCAAATGTATTTTTAGCCAATTAATTACATAAATTAGGGCTGTAGTGATACAATAATCTCACAATACAATGCGATACACGATATTCTGCCCACGATACAACATATCTTGCTATATTCTGCAAACGATACAATTCTATACACTTTTACAATTTTCTGAAAGATTTTAGAGGGACAGAGTGATTTTGGTGACATTTTGTGACTGTGATAAAGTTGAATTAAATTAATGTAACTGAAAACTGACTAAAAGCCCCAACTACACAATACCTGGCTCTGGTTGGACACAGACTTAAAGTCCACAGCTGGACAAGATGAATCAAAGAAGTGGTGAGAAAACATGTTTCTTTTAATTGAAACAGTCCAAACTGTAGCTGACATGCATTAGTAAAGTAAA
>CAEGAF010177927.1:0-21203 GCA_903067075.1 Micropoecilia bifurca | reverse complement strand
AAGTTTTTGTCTAAATTAAGGTGAATTCATGGTTCCTTTTTCCACATAATGTAACAGTAGTGTTTATGATAAAAAAATAAATAAATAATAATTATGTGATCGGTATCGGGAATCGGAATCGGCGATTTTCCCTCAGGAGTGATCGGTATCGGGATCGGCAGGAAAAAACCTGATCGGCACATCCCTAATAGATAGATAGATAGATAGATAGATAGATAGATAGATAGATAGATAGATAGATATGGCTAACACATAGATGTCCTANAAACCTGATCGGCACATCCCTAATAGATAGATAGATAGATAGATAGATAGATAGATAGATAGATAGATAGATAGATAGATAGATAGATAGATATGGCTAACACATAGATGTCCTAACAGAGAAATATGTAGCTATATACTAATAATTTATTATTTCTTCTCTTATTAACCTAGTGCCACGCATAGTAATGTTTTATCTCTATTTGTAATCTTATTTTAGTGTTTGAAAAACAGTAGTTTTCACCACTGGAACCCACTCATTTTGTGACACCATATTCCTCGATCTGAATTTTGGATTTTGAGACACACTGACTGAGGGAGGCATTGTTCACGTAATCTAAAACCAAAGAATTGAATTCGTTGTATGAATTGAAATCACATTGCGTTGACCCTTTCTTTTGTTTGATTTCACACTCTGGTGTCTGAATGGAGTTGTGAAGGCAGGTGTACTAGTGTGCTTAAAGTCGGACTAATTCAGGAGTGACTGGCAGGAACGTATTTCTGAAGATGGCGCCCCGCTGCCAGACCCCGAAACTCCGAGCACACGCGGCAGCTCAGTGCTGCTTATCGTCGCTGATGATGCTGCTTTCTGCGGCAAATGATTGGAGCAGAGAAAAGCATTTGATGAAAGATTTCCTTTTTCAATAATCTCACTCCTTCGTCTGCGTTTACACCCCCACGTCATCACCCCAGCCCGCACGCGCACACAATCCTACCAACACATGCTAACATATCAAGGTGTTGACGCACGACGGAGAAGGCGCGTTAACTTTTTTTTGGCCCAGTTGAGAGCAAAAGAATTCAAAGGTGTCTGTTGAAAGGAATTGTAATTTCAAATAAATAAATAAAATACAACAACACGTTTAATCTAGTTTGGAAGAGAGAGGTGCACCTGCTAAAGTAATGGTCTAATTATGGAAGAGGTGATGAAGCGCTCGTCGAGAGTGGAGTCATCAGCAACACATGCTAACTGTGAAAATCATCAGCTTTTTACAGTGTTTTTAACGGGCGCCGCCGCCTCGCCGCGCGGAGGATTGCGGGGTAAGATGAATGATGGCTGTGGCAGGTTTCTGCAGGGGAGCCACCAGCGGGAGGTGCAGGGTGTTACGGCTGGTATTTTTGAAAAGATTCATTAGAGCTGCGATTGCTGTTTTCACCTTTTGTTTGACATCGGCTTTATTTCAACTCGCGCTGACCCGCCTGAACACCAGAACAATCGTATCGTGTTAGAGACATCAATCTGAATGCTGGTCGTTCTGAGTTTTAATTAACAGAGGACAGACAAGCACTGGGACCCAAAATTCCACTTTTTTTTTAAGAACTTCTCACATAAATGATGAAAGAAGAAGAAGAAAAAAGGAAAGGTTCTTTTTTTATGTCTAAAGGTCATTTATTGCAATCTGTAATTTGCTGACACCAGCGTAGGGACTGAAGATGGAAATTTCTGTGCTTCTACCCCAAGAGTAATATTATCCCTATCTCAACTTGGGAAATCTACACAGTCGCCATGTCACCCACATGAACCCATTATGGGCTATGTAGAAATCTGCAGGTCTCATTTTATACATAACTCCAACTCCCTCCTCTCCTCCTCACTTTTTTTTCTTCTGTCTACACACAGAAAACCAAATCCCCGTGTCTCCTGAATGGCTTATAATAACCAGCTTTAAGAAGTCTACCCTTAGTGCCCCCCAAAGGATACAGCCTCACAAGGCTCCATAATGTCATGCTTCTTTCTAATTAAAGGTCAGTTTGGTCGGGTCTCATTGTCGCCCTGGCTGGAAAAGTCCTCTGAAACATGATGGATTGTCCAAATGTGATTTAATTTTACATTCGCCCCATCTGTTTTTCTCACTAAAACACTGAATTTGTAAGAGTTCAAAATGTATGAACTGTTATATTTATTTTCTAATTCAGCAAGCTTATGGTTGAGAGTACATGATCAGGCTGCTTTTACGTGTAAAAATTCACGTTCTGACATCAAAGTGCAGGTTTTCATTTTTATTCATGCCATGCACTTCTGAGCTTTTGGCATTTAGTCTCGTTGATTGAGTGGCTTAACTAATGCAAAGAAATGTGCATCAAATTTAACGACCACATTTATTTTAAAAGGCACAGACAGTGACATACTTCAAGGGTTTCTTTCTGTTCATTTTAAAAGACTATGACTTACAGGTAAAATTTGAGTTTCTCATAATAGAAGAATATTACATTGGACCAACAAAAAAGTAACACCTACTAAAAAATACTTTCTGTGAAGTTACTGCACAGCTTACCCACTCAATAACAGGGTTTGTGTCTTCCTATTGATTACACCCTCAGGATGCACTTTGGGGCCTTTGGGTCAAGAAAATATTTTAAGCCAATTACTCACATTGACACAGTGATCAAAAAAAGGCAACCATTGGTATTTTTGTCAATCTCTGCAGCTGTCAAGTGCTGCTAGAAAATTAAATGAGCATCTTCATAAAACTCTTCAGCAGAACAAAGCATTAAATGATATGAACTGATGGCTGCACTGGCTTTGGACTTGATAAAAACAGTGTGGATCAACACCAACAGGTGAAGTGACACCTAAAGAGCAACTTCCAAATGAAGTGCAAAATGTACATCCTACTGAAAGGATAACCGAGTACGGAGCGATTATCCACTGCCTTTTTCCCTTGACTCTTCTACTTTGTTTTGGTTCAGGAGTGGCTACAAGTAGAATTCTGCCACACTTTTTCCTTCCACTCAGCTTTTTTATTACATTTGCATACTGCACTTTGTGAACAGCCATCTTCTTTATCAGTGCATTAATTGGCCTTTCTTTAGTAGATCATCAGTCCTTGTGAGGTATTATTACTTTATAACGATTTTTATTATGTTGTTTTTTTTCACCAGAAGTCGCATTTTGAGCATTTGTTTTAAACTAAATGCTCAAAATACATCACTCTATGTGTCTGACATATTTAAATGATACGCGGCGCGAGTTTCATTTTTGAACTGCATAACTGAAATAAATTCCCAGCAAGACTGTGAATTATTACTGTGGACGTGCATCTCTAATTTCCTTGGTGCTGTTTTGCATTAGCTAACACTTTCCTGCTCAACTTATCATCAAATACATGCTCATATACTGTCATGCATCTGTGTATGTGGACCTCACATCCATCCGCCCACCTATCCACACACACACACACGCGCGCGCACACACACATGTACACACACGTATACTTTCCTCCGTCTGGTGGGGAGTCTGGACTGCTCCGACTGACTGCGCCTCACTGCCCTTGTGCAGTGGTGTGCCAGTTGTGCCTTCCCCCATTGCTGTGAACGCCACCATCTGGTGTGCCACGTGGACATCATAATCTCCCCTTAATTACATTAGCAGTGCAATCAGTTACTGCATTACAAGGCCGGGCGAAGAGCTTTTAAATCTTGGAGGAAATCATAAATAATTGCACTAAGTACCCACCGCCAGATGTGCGTGCCAACTTGGCTGGCATGAGATAAATAGTAACCTCAACAACGGTGTTTGCTTTTCTGTCTGAAAGGAGTTCTTGGCCAGTTTGATCCTCCTGTCCTTTACACCCGTCCCTGTCCTCTTCCCATGGATTCCCTCACTTTGTGTGTTAAAGCTCACAGAGATTTTTACTGTGCTCACATGGCCACTTGTTGCTTTAGTGTGTTTCCCATAGACGTGTGACTGAAAGCACCAAGGAAACGATTTGCTACAAGACCTCTTACTTCATTATTATCCTTATTTTGTTACTACCTCTTCTAGTCATCCTTATGCTGATCATAATCTGGTGTTTTCCAAGTTTTTGTCTGCCAGATTAAAGCCTTTTTTGGACTCCTTGCATTCTATGCAGTTGAATGAAGCCCATAAGCACAAACATTAAATATTATGAGACACCTTCTGGATTTTTTTTCTTTGCTGCCAAGGGAATGGAATGTTTTCTTGTGGTGAGTGGTACTCCACTCATTTTCCTGTCAATTATCTCTGGAATCCCCATGGCTGCTTCCAGTGGCTCGTAGCTCAATGTATTGCAAGCTAAGACTAGATCCTCCAGGCAAGAAGAAGCTACTGGATTTTTAGTAACTTAAACATGAACTCCTAGTACAAAGACAATTACACGTTTTATTTTCTCATAACTCATCAACAATTTGGTAGATATTATTATTGAGGATAAAATTTTATGAATAACCTTTCATAAAAAAATCTAATGAGCAACACCTTAAGAAAATGTCAAGTTCATCCTTGAAGGCTTTACACATGTGTGAGCATTTTGATCAAAATACTTTCATAAGAACATATAATAACAAAAAATATTGAAATTGTTATTCCATTTCATTCCAATGGTATAGGTAAAGCATTCTTCACCTCTACCGACATTACCAAATAAATATGTATGCTTACATGATAAACATTGATAAGATTCGTACTTAGTCACAGTTGTTCTGGATGAGGGCGCCTGCTTGATCAATTTCCTGAGAAATTAAGATCAACATGCATCCACCTTCTGTGGCATGTTGTCTTATCTAGAATGGCTAAGGAAAATGAAACTTCATGTCAGAAATGAATGGATTGCTAATTAGATATTCTAGTCTCTAATCAATTTTAAAAAGTAAAGTGTAAATTACAAAAATGATTTGATAACATTTAATTCATAGGACTTGCTAGGAGTTCTAAAATTTGTTGCACTTTGGCTTTTGTTGAAAACAATATATTTTTTAACAGAGATTTTTTTTCCCACCCTAAACTGGATAAAGGACCTTTATTTACCCAGTGTGAGATTTTGTGGTGCGAGATGACAATGCTTCAATAAAAGATTAAATCGCTATTAACAAAGAGGTACAATAAAGTAGCAGGATTTCAGATAGCTTAATGCTACAGAGCAAACGGAACACACTCAGGTTTTAACTACCAACAGATAAAACCAATTGACAAATGAAGACGGCCCGGCCAAGGAAGAATACTTAAACAATAACTTCAAGGCTTCTGGCCAGTGATTATTAAATAACAAACAGGGTTAAGGTGTCTGTTGAAAGAAACAATGCCATCACATTGTGAATATTGACTGAGTAACAATGGCACAACTGTCTTTTTCAGAAAAAAACAACTGTGTAGGTTGTTTATGCCAGCTGGCTCTTTTTCCATAACAAAAAAAGAATGTTCCATATCTTATGTATTCATCACTTAGGTGAAAAAAGGGCATATGTAACACTTGGTGAAAGTCTTTATTTCAACCAAAACTATATTGTTTCTCACTATACCAAGTACTGTAATAAGTGGCAACATTTCACAAAATTAACCACATATCAATGTGAATAAACAATATGCTCCAAAAATAAAACCAAACAAATTAGTTTAGGTCCAGAACTGGAATTTGGATTTTAATCTCTTTATGACTATACTAGTAAGTAAACTCTATAAGTGCGCAGACTCCTGTTGGTGTGGCAAGGTATAATACTGTTCAATTTGACTTTATTAATAACAAATTAATGTATTATCTGCATTTGTATGATTATTTAATCTGATTTAAAATGTGCAAAAGATAAAGTACTCAGTTTGTATTTGTTTAGAAGAGGAGTTAGTTTAGCGTTAGGACTTGCAAGATCCACTAGGGGGATTTGTGTGCTCTTTTCCCACACAGGGTTAAGGTGTCTGTTGAAAGAAACAATGCCATCACATTGTGAATATTGACTGAGTAATATTCAGTCAATATTTACCATTTTACACTAGGTGCTTGCAGGGCTTGCCCAAGGTAACAATTAATGATGTGTACATCGATCCAAAGCTCCAACAAGTAATCCGGAGAAAGGTTTTAAGATGTACGCCTTCTTATACATTCACAGATACAAAGGTGAGTTTTACTTTCTTTAAACTTTGTAGCTAACATTAACTTTAGCTTATGCTAGTAGGCAATATTCTCAGACATATTTCTTATAAAAATGTGCTATTTAAGTATCTAAATATTTTTAATCCATTCTAACGGACAATGTTTTTACCTTATTTTGTATTTTCAAGTATTCAGACGTTTTGCTTCTGAAGCATGAGGAAACGCAACAAGGCCCATAGCTTAAGTCAGGACTTTGTCTGGGTTTGTCTCACTCACTCCCATACACTCACTCTTTCAGGCTGAATAGTGGTTCCATGGAAATAACACAGGGACAGCTTACCATCCGTCTCCCCGGTAGTTTTAGGCTGAAGAAGCTGATCCGGAGTGAAGTGAAGGCTGCAAACTTTGCTGTGAGGCGTTACCTTTAACTTGTGCAACGAATATTTATAAGCCACCATCTTCTTAATTCAGGATCTCTTGGAAATTCATGAAAACATAAAAGACAATTATATTTGGAAGACAACAATGTTCATGGTGTTGCTTTATTTGCTTCTGAAATACAACTTTGTCTTTTCTAGCTGTCTAACGCAAAGACAAGCAAGAAAGCCACATTTTGCTCATCCGGACATGACATCAGCGCCTGTACGTGCAAAAAGAACATACAAGCGAGTAAGTAGAAGAGCAGTGATAATTTTTCTTGCTATTTTCCTTCTTTTAAGGTCATTAATGGTATACAATTTTAAAGAAAATGACGGGTGGGTGTATGCTAGCACCCACCCGTCAATATATACAAACACATACGTGTTTGTATATATTTAATTTGCTTTGCATCCCAGACTAGTTTGCTTGGTGCTAATGTGCGGCGTGAAAAGTATTCAGCTGACTAGTTTAGCTCGATTGCTAACGGCAGTAGGCCTCATATTCGGTTATGGCGTATTGCAGTTTTATTTGGTTAAATAAGAATAATGCACTGCCTATTTATCATTTCTGCGCAGTTAATACAAGCACTGTATTTTCTTAGTCATTTTGATCGTTAATATTTCTGTTTTGCATATAAATTTTGTTTTGACTTTGCTATAAAACATAATGATTCAAAACAAAATGCTTAAAACTGTTACATTCACTGTAAAGCAATGGGTTATGTTTAAAATATAGTTAAAATCATTTGTAATAAAAAAGATTATACAGAAATAGTGTGAAAAGAAATGTATGTGTTCTGCATTTTTTCATCAAGGCGAAGGTAATGTGACTAAGCTGCTGTAGTTAAGACATTCATGTCATGAGTGCTACTACTTTTTTATTGTTTTCTGAAATACACTCAGTACAAGCGAGTGAGTGATTTCATCTCCTGTGATCATTTCTCTTGCTATTTCCCCTTCTTTTAAGGGCTAACACTGGCCTCAGGGCTTGAAGGCATCCTAACTCGGGGTGGGATAAGTGTACAAAGGAATGTTGGCAGCATCATATTTTTAATGACAGTTCAATAATTTCTGCAACGTGTGTCTGAGATGGAGTCACAGACACACGTTAACTGGTGGTTCACAACATCTAAGTGAACATCTGCTCCTTTTGTCTTTGAAGGCATAAATGTTGTTATTGGCTTGTTTTACCAATAGTAGTTGGAGCAGAAACAATTAGCACATCCCAATGGCTTTTCTGACTTGCAACTAAAAAGAGCTGAATTGAGGTGCAACTGGTGTTGGGTCTAATTCACAGATCCAACACCAGCTTCTGACACTAACCTTAGGTGGCATAAATCCATTGATTTTAACTTAATTGGAAATAGGCCTTCGAAGGAAATTATATATGAAGATGTCATAAAATCTGAGACTGGCTGAGGTGTTCAGTATAGTATGGCTCTTTGCCCAGGGTGCCACAATGTAAGGGAATGGTTTTATCTGTCAGTTGCACCTGAAGAAAGTTTTCTATTGCTTATTCTACTGCTTATTGGCATGTTCATTCTTCTCAATAACCTTGTATTTTACATAATGTATCAAAATGAGAATGATCTTGAAGTTGGTGTCAAGTTTGAGATGTTAAGCTGGCACCAAACTAAAGGAAACATTTGATCATTGCTTGATCTAAAATACAATTGGCAGACAATATAGAAACTGATTATTCTGTTCACCTGGAGTAACAAGTTAAGAATCTATACTGAATATATTTAAAACTGATTATAGGTTTTTAAAAGCAGCTTGGGTTTGGGTTTTCTATGTAAAAAAAAAGTCTAAGTAATTATTTGTTTTTCTCATTCTGGGGGCACAGAAGGAAGGACTCAACCCAAGCAGCATTTATGAAAAGAATCACCACTGAATATACTTAGGTAGCATAAAGAAAGGCTCGTCACTGCTCCAGATTGCTTTAGGTATTTGTCAATCCATAGTTGCATTGCAAACTACAAAGTCAATAGTTTTAGTGTGTACTATCTTTAACAGTAACCATAGCCCCCTGAAGCCTGTTTTGTGTGGGGGTTTTTTTTGCAGACACACCATTTAAATAAGACGTAAATGCATGAAATGGCACCTTGACAATCCGGCTGTTAAATGGAGATATTGATATTAACATTTGCAATGTCCATCTCAATTTGATCACAATCTGGCCATCAAAGTGCAATTTAAATGAATGTGCATCTTTCTGACTAAACAATTTGAGGATAAAAACACAGCGCAGAGTAGAAAAAGAATTCCAGGTATTGACTAAATTTGTCTTATCATTTATCATAATTTCACCAACCACTTTGTCACGGCTTCAGCTTTTAAGGAAGATAGATGATCCAAGATGTTGTTCCCCTCTTTCATACTCTTTGTGCTCTGGGAAGTGTGTCCAATATGGACTTACTTGAGCTCGTAGCAATATTGTTAGCCTTCGTTTGCCTCTACTGAGGCAATCGGGGGCTTCTTGCATGCTTTTCCACATGCTGTGCAGGGACAGCTGGCATTTTTTGACCTTTTAACCTATATTATTAAAGATTAATTTCATTATCAACCATATATCTTACCAACAATGCCGGTGGTGCATGGTGTCAAGTCGGTACACAGGCGTTTTAGTTGACTAAGCGGGTAAAATTTGTTATTCTTTTGAACACACTACAATGTCAGAGCAGTACCAGTAAGGGGCACGACTCGGATAGGTGTGGCATTTGCCTCCCTATGTCCCTGGGGGATTTATGCTGAGGTGGTCGCCTCCACAAGGGCAACCATTAATTTCTGAGAGGAATATTCCCATGGTGAGGTGACTGGTTTAAGAAGGTCCTGCTCCTGGGCAGACACCTACAACATGAAAGTTCAAAAAAAGTGCTGACTTTCCTGAACTCTGCTATCGAGAGCCATCTGCTCCTAAGTTAAATTGCAAACAAGATTGTATATTCTGCACAGATTTAAAGAATGTATCTGAACTAAACTCTGAATTTTCTAACGTGACCAAGATTATGCCATCTACATGGTGTTTTGCAACGTCTTGTGGAGGTTTGTTTCTAGCAGTCTTGCTCATCTAGAGACAGATGTTTTTGCTCATTATTTTTTCAAGATTGTCCATTCTAAGTCCAGTGTGAAGGAGAGCAGCACTGAACATCATTTTAAATCTTGGGACGGATTCTTGAATACATTTACATATTGACTTTTACTAGGCCTGTCAAATAGATAATTTTCAGTTTACTTGTAGGTTTGAGCTTTTTGCCCTGCTTGGTTTTTGCCACACAGCGTTTGCAAGTAGGCAAAAAAGATATTCTTTAGTGTCAACTGACCAGAGCACCTTCATCCATTGCATTATGTTCTCTCTGCCTCTCCGATTAATGCTCTTATTTGCCCAGCCTGGGGGTTTAGGTGGGCACCCATGAATTAGCAAGTTTGTATTATTGGCATGCTCTTTCTCTTTTGTTACAATTGATTAAAAATTGTTCTTGGGATATTGTTTAATAGGCTAACCCTGGTTTTAGCTTCTCTTTACCCTGTCCTCTGAATAGCTGTATTTATACAGCAATAAAATTACAAGCTATGCATCTGGTGACTTCTGAAGACAGTTTATTGTAATGGATTTTATTTAGGGGGGTCGCCACTTTTCAGACTTGTATTTAACAAGCAAACTCTATTCCTTCATAGATGTGCTCAACTTTGTCTTGGTACACAAACAATACCTGGAATGTATAAAACTGTTAACAGAGCAGAAATAGTTTTGCCGTAAAGTTTAGTGGAACACAAAGATCATTTCACAAAAGAAAAAAAATGTTTCCTCCTGTTTTTTTTAATTTGCTTTACCTTCATGGAGTGATCCTCAGATCTATTACACACCCAGGACTCTGTCACTTAACTCTTTCATATGTTTGTATGTGTTGTTTGCCTCAGTGTGGTGATTTAGAGGGAACATTTTATCACAGCTAGCCAAGGGAGCCGGGTCCACCAGGGAGCCCGGCATTTTATAAGGGTATAAATAATCAATGACACTGAATCTGTAATAGGCTGTAATGCTGTTTGTTAACTCCCCCCGCACCACCCCTCCCCCGCCCGGGATGGCATGTTTGTTGCTTGAACAATGGAAACGAATTGCCAGGGCTAATTGACGAAGCAGCAGAATCTCCTTTTAAGCCGCGTCAGTTTATTTTCTGTTTCGTTTATTGCCTCTGAGCAGCCTCAAATCATGCAGAGAGGCACCACTCTGATTTGTTTGAAGCAAAGTCTAAACCTGATTATATTCCACGCAAGTATACTGAGAAAAAGTTATTAAAAGATTTAGATTTCTGAGAAATCATTCATTGCACTGATCCGTCATAAAGGGCGAAGTTGTTCTAAAAGGAGAAATCGAAGGCAACACATTGTTGTCAGAGAATAGAAGACGAAAGAAGCAATAGCATCAAACATAACACCAAAACTTTTTTCTTTTCAGCTTTGCCATAACGTCTTTCAATTCAGCACCAAAACACCAAGTTTAATCCCCTCGCCCCTCTTCTCTACGCATGTACACACCCACATCCAAATACGATACATATTTTGAGTTTCTCCCCTCCCCCAGTAGTCACCCATGAGACTCTGATTTCCATTATTATTAATATCTGCCTGTTTAATTTTCAGCTCTGTCATAATGTGTCGGCCTAAACTACAAGAGACAATCCCTTATTGATTACTTTCCCAGCAGCCCCGGCGCATGCCCCAGCTGATCACGCCTCTCATGCACAGACATCTCATGCATTTCAGATAATAAGCTGCTGCTCTGGAGTTGAAACAAATTGGATGTGCAGTCAGTCACTGTCCAAGTAAATCATGTTGCAGTCTGTCAGTGGACTAGGCTTGGATTATCATCTTACCCAAGCGAGGCGAAATATATGAAAAAAAAAGTAGAAAATGTGGCATGAGCACCTGTTATGATGGCATGGTGATACATAAACAGTAGCTTCCAGAAGTATTCATACCCATTGAAGATTTTTGCTTCATAGGGATTTTATGTGATAGACCAACAACACAAAGCATTGCATAATTGTAAAGTGGAGGGAAAAAAAGTGGAAAGGTTTTTAAGCTTCTTGACAAAAATTGGAAAACTTTGACATCTGTATTTTCTTCCCCCGTTAACACCAATTCAATTTAATACTCGCCCAATTAGAAAATCAACCTGTGTGTAGTTTTGTATCTATATAAATCTAGTTGTTTTGGAAAGAAACGAAATCTTGAGGACCAGGAACACTGTAGACATATCAGGGTGAAAGTGAAGAAGGTTTTCATCAACTCCAACTGACTAACCTTGGACTTTGTTACAAAGATACTGTAAATAGCCAAACCTTAAGTTCCTGTGGGGTTGAATTGAAACGAATCCAAATGTGCTGGGTTTTATGTAAAAAATGTTGTAACTCATATGCAATTTTCCTTACACATTACAGTTAAGTGCTACTTTATATTGATATTGGAAAAAACAAATTAATAAAAACATTGAAGTTTTGACAAAATGTTTAAAAATTGCGTATGAAACTGGGGGTTTCAAAACTTTTTAAAAGAGCGTGACTCTCGCATTGTTCAGAGTTTTACTTAATGAGCCTCCCAACAAAATATGATCAAAAGTAACACTAAGAGAAAATGTGATGTATTCAAAATAAACTGAACCACCTATTACAAGTTATTTTGAAAAAGCTTGACGATTGAATCATTCCCTTCAGATTTAGTATTCCCTTCAGTAGACATTTTACACACTAAAACAAGTAAAATGAGCCAGATAATGAAGAAAAATAATGAGAACATTATACTGAAAAGCTGGCACAACAATTTGACACAATCCTAACATCCTCCACCCCACGTATTGTACGCTGTATTCTGTGTCTTTCTTACTGTACATCTCGACAGTTGTAGTAATGTTTCGGTAGATGATGCTGGAAGCGTTATGTTCCGTGGACGAGAAACACGGCGCCAAAATCTATTTCCAAAACAATGCTGCCATTGTCTTCTTGTGCCTAGAATTCTGAACAGGGAGAAAATGAAGCATCACGTCGCAACCGAACCTGGCAGTGTTTCACATCCAGTGCTCTTTCACATGAGGAAAAAGAAAAAGGAAGTTTTTTTTGGAGATGCACAGGAAGGCATGATTAATAATACATCAGGATTATATAGCACAGACTGTGCTGCGCTGGCTTTAATAAGTCCATGGAGGGAAAACAATCCCAGACAGTGAAAACAACCTCACTCACTGCCTGAAACACATCTGCATTTTACCTCCAACAAATCTGCACAACCCCCTCAGTATTAGTTATGTTGTTTTTTTGTTGGTGTTTTTATTTATTGAAAAATACCTAAATGCAACTCAAGTTCTGCTGTGAATCTCCCGTGTTTCAAAAAAAAAAAAAAAAACTATACAAAAGATGTGTTATCCAAGTAACACACCTGAGCTACAGCGGTTTGCTGCGAAACCCCGAGAAGTGGAATAATTGGCACCCTAGTGTAAGTTTCCCTCTGTTTGGTGCCAGCTGTTTAAAATATGGATGATATTGTTTTCATTGCACGGCTCTTATTGAGTTCTGCTCGGGCCGCGCGGTATAATCCTCTGACTTTGACCTTTTCTGGCATGTGGGGGAAAAAGAGGAAATAAACAAGGCACTGATGTATTCCTTCTGTTACCCGAGGAGCCGAGCAGCAGATTTCCTGTAGACTGCGATCAGGCATCCAGATGCAGAGAGCTGTCTGTAGACTCTACTCTATCTGAGGAGGAGTGAGGGAAAACAGAAAGGATGATGGGGGGAAAAAAGAAAAAACTTATTGACAACTGTGATCAGTGTATATTGTCTTCTCTCTATTGGCAGACTTCCCTGGCTGACAAAACTCAAAGCTGTTCACTGCAAGATGTTCTGCTTAAAGTGTCTTTTCAGGAAAAAAATGACTTCCTGTGGAGGCACCAGTCATTTGTAAGATTAAAAGACATTTCAGAAAACAGGATAACAGGCATAGACAGTCCCTCGCAAAAGCATTCATACCCCTGGAACCTTTTCACATTTTGTCATATTAAAACCACAAACTTCAGTGTATTTCATTTGGAGTTTATGTGACAGATAGACAGGTTTGTGCACCGTCGAGAAGTGGAGTGTGGTTTTCTAAAGTTTTTACAGATGGGAATCTCAATAGTGCAGTGTAGATTTGGGCTTAAGCTCAGTCAGATGGGTGAAGATCAGTCTGTAAGTTTCCGTACCGTAAGTTTCTCAACTAGATTTAGGCTGGGAGTTTGACTAGGACGATATAACACATTGAGATTGCTTTGATCTATATCTTCTCATTTGCTGTATTCTTATGGTTGGAATCCTGCTGGAAGGTATTTCTCCCCCTCCGTCTCACCTCTTTTTCAGCCTTTAACAGATTTTCCTCCAGGGTTGCTCTATTTTTAGCTCCATTCATCTTTTGATGAAACCTGGTCAGCTTTGTTGTTTTCAAGACGATGCAAAAGACACCATGTTGAACAGTAGGTATAGCATGTTCAAGGTGATGTGTAGTGCATTTGGCAAAGGGTCCAAAACGTGCATTACAGATACATTTTACATTTGTAAAATATTTAAAAACTAACAAATGCTCTTGTTCTCCTTGGGCTTACCAATCGTGGTATTTTGAGCTGGTCTGGCTCTTGCAGTTACAATGATATATGTACACGTTGGTGGCCGTCATGTGACAAAATGTTAAAAAGGCTCCAGGGGTATTAATACCCCCTCATAATAAAGTTATGAAAATAAAACTCTAGTTGAATCAGACACTAACTTCTCTCAGATTTTTAAATGCATCGTGTTCTTGGTGTCCTGGACAGTGGCTGTAGTGATCAGTGATATGAATATGACACTCGCCCTTAAGCTCATTGCATTATTGCATTCATGAACATCCATTATTAAGCTTTGCATAAATGCATATATCAGGAAAATGATTCAATTTATATGTTTCTTGTGATACACTGCCACTTTAAATCATGCGGAGATGTGATAATTACACACACAGGGCCAAAAGGGCCCATCACTGCCACTTTAAATCCAATGAACGCCACGACCTGATCACTAAAATTGACCATCTATCAGGGTCACTGAGGAGCCAAATGCTGTTCACTGCTGCTTATAATTCCTCTTGATCATTGCTAATTACAGAATGTGGGGGAAACCAATATTCCGGATATACAAAGAGCCGCTGCCAACAATTTAAAAGGCGTAAAGACTGAGTGTTTAAAGAAAATTGGGTTTGAAAAGAAGAAGAACCAAAAAACCCCAATATATTTTGGTCTGAAACAGGTGATCCAATGTGTTGCTGGGGGAATTTTGCTGACATGGACAGAGCCCACTTGTCCCATTAGAAGGAAGGATCACAGCAGATCAATAAAAAGTTGCTCCAAGCAGTCATCTCCATCATACGATGAAACGTTTTTATCCCAATGAGAGTAGGCTGGCTGACCTCTCCTAGATTTTGATAAGTATAGCGAGGAAGTCATATTACAGCTAAAATAAATGCAAGTGTCTGTTCAACAGGTTTAGCTTTGCAAGCAGAAACAGATTATATCAGAGGATATATCTTGTATAGAAACAGAGGATATATCTTGTAGAAGAAAAGTGTTCCTTCGCTGCAGTTGTCCCAAGGGCTTCTTGAGTCAAGGTTTATGCAAAATTAAGTGAATATGGAAGCAATCAATGCACCACATCATAAAGATGTTGTGGTGGTGAGGATTTATTATGTTTTTTTTTTGTGATCATAATCTTTTTTTTATGTCTGTTGACACAGAGTGTTTTACATCAAAATCTAGGAAACTTATTAAAGATGCCAGTACAATGTACTAAAACCCACACAGTTAAGTGGGTTTGGACTCTATTTAAATGCTGGCTGCATAATGTTTCATGATGTCCCTGAAATAAAAAGAAATGTGTTTTTCAATGTGAAAGTTGTTTCTTAGTACCACAAAATAGTTGTACCCCTTTATTTTTCCACATCATATTCTGTTATTAGGTCTTGATGTGACAGACCAATACAAGGTTGTACATCATTGTAAATTTAAAGGAAAATACATAACAAAAACACTACAGAAAACAGAAACGTTTATTTTCATTCTACTACCTTGACCTTTCTGTTCACTTCCTTGGTCTTCGATTTATTGTTTGCGTGATTTTATTTGGAGGTCAGGGGTGGCTGAAAACACAGTACCACACTTTAAAATTTATATTTGTAAAACAAAAATGTTAAACTGTATAATTTCACTTTGATTCAATAACCCTGCAGTAGTTTGTGCTGTGCTGCTGGACCTTGTACCTGTACATTAGCTCATGATTTTGATAAATAAGTTTCTGAAAACCACAATTTAGATTTCCCACACTTCAGTGCCCAACTGGTGCGCTACCAACAACTCATGTAAAAAAGATTTTTTTCCTCATTTTTTTAGAATCATTTAGTATTTTTGACATTATGCCCTACTCGCTCTATGCTGTGTGATGCTTTATGAAGCTTTTCTGTGCTCTTTGCTGCTCAAGACCACTTTCTTCTAATTCTATATTAAAAATGATAAATTATAGGCCACACATTTATAACATTGTAAAATGGTTAAGTAGGTGTTATAAATACAGATGTATTTAATAAGAAAAGGTTAAGATATACTCTAGGGAGAACAACCATCTGGTCTTGAATTTCATTTAATCTTAAGGTGCACTTAAAAGTTAATTTTTCCACAGCTGCCCCATATTTGTATGACTAAAAAAACGACATTTTAAATGAGCCCAAATATTGCAAATACCACAGTAGGCATAATGCAACCTTTTTACCCGTTCACAACTCCAAATTACTGCTGCCTCTGCCAGCATTCGCTCCCCATTTCTTTCCTTAAAGTGTTCTGAACTGAAGCGTTCACTAGGGCAACAAGTCATTGAGAAAATGCACAATTTATTGAAATTTTATGGAGGGACTCTTACTCCCTCTCACCACCGCACAATTACGTAAAAGCCATCTTAGCTCTTGTGTAATCCATTTTATAGTAAGTCATTTATGACTCTGGTCACAGAGGGGATGCCTCTCGCGCCGCAAACACCCGGCAATATGTGTGGATGGCATGAGGATGGAATCCACAATCCGCCGAAGGGCATAGCTTTCATCAAGACGGGTTGTGTTTTCCTTCATATAGAACACATCGTTAAAAAAAAAAAGTTTCTCTCCGTCTTTAAGATTTGACTTGTTTCATTATGCCGCAGAATGGAAACTGAAAGAATTTTGGCTTTTTTTTTTATAGATTTTTTTTGTTTTTTCATATTGATTGAAAATGTCTAGATCAAATAGCTCAGCAAAAAAAGGAGCAGTACAAGACAGACAAATTTAGAAAAAAAAATAAAAGTACAATAAACAAACAAACAGTGCTTGCAAGCCGACTATTGTCTCTCCTGAGATCAGTATGATGATTGCACCCACTTTCCACTGTAGAACTAAAACCCTTTGAGGCTTCGGGAATGTGAAATCTTACTTCTTCTCTCTTTATAGTACAACACTTAGTCAACAAGCATCTTTTTTTTCTACCCTACCCTGAACATTGCTCACATTGCTGTTCCCTGAAGCTTGAAAGCACAACATTTCTCAGCCAGCAACTCCCACTGGGACCAAAGCCCAGAGATGGAAATGCAAAGAATATGTTTTATTGGACAGTTGCAGACAAATAAATCTAAATATGTATTTTGGTCATGTTTGTGTGCCAGCCACATCCTGGGGGAGTGAGAATGATTATATGACATAAATAACCCTGCTGTGATATGAGGTCACATGTTTACATACTTGGACTTAAGGTCAGGGAGGAAAATAATTCAGAAGCTATCCCTCTTCTTTGGGAGGAAACATTGCTGCATACACGGCATGAAGACATACGGTCCAGTACGCCTGGACTGGTAATGAGAGCTGGAACCTTGCAGTCAGGTTCAAGCACAATGCAATGGCTTAGGCTCGGTGGTCTGCATCAAAGGAAGTCAATGGGAGGTGTCAATGAGGGGGCAGGCGGGACTATTGCAATCACATGGCCCCCGTGATTGACACAGCCTAACCTCGGGGGGTGGGTGGCTTGTCAGCATAGAGCAGCCCCCCTAACACAGCCTCAGCCAGAGGAGTGAGTTATGGATGAAGACTGAAGCTGCAACAACCATCATGCATCTCTATTTGCATTTGACATTATTCCTTAAATGTTAAAGTAAGAGGGGTACTAGTGAGAAATAAGTGTTGTTAAAAAGTTTATATCTGAAGCATCAATCTATATCCATATCTATATATAAAATCACCGTTATTAATCTTACAGCATACAGTACTTCCATCACTGCTCATTAGACTATTCCAGTTGATGATCTTCCTCTGAATCATTGGCAAAATTGAGTAATGGTCCCCATTGCAAATTTAGAAATAATCACCAACAATAAATTCAAATACAAAATGAACATTTTAAGAAAAAAAATAATTTGTAATTATGATTCCAATCATTCAGCTTCACGTGGTTCTCAACTTTTTTTTAATAAGCACAGTAAATACTACAAATGCTGTCGCATTGCTTCCTTTATTACCATGCATATTATGTGTTTCTTGCATTCTGAATAATGCAAGTTTATAGGGATCAATGCTATAGAGTTCTCAGTGTTTGATTTTTCTTTGCATCACACTTGATAATGATAAACCTTTTCCAATCCGTTAGCACTACCTGATCAGTTGAATAATATGGTTTGTTCTCAGTTGTTTTCAGAAATTAGGATGAACAAAATGGCTTGGGTTCCTCTGAAGTCACAATCCAAATGGCAAAGTTGAAGTCCTGACCAGTATAAAACAACCTCTTTGCTGTTTTCACTTTTTGCATTTAACCTAATCGTTCACACATAATAGCATTTGATGTTGTTCAGGTGACAAAATGCAAATAACTACATTGTTTTGGCATGTGTTGTGTGTTTAATAGTCCTTTGATGGGTCATTAATTATATGAATCTTAATTTTATTGGAACATACTTATGTTTATTTTTGACATCAGTCCCAGATCCAAGTTCTTGGGTGAAAGTGTAACACAGAATATGTAACTTCTTTCTGGTTTATCTGGTTTATTTTCTCTTAATGACTTCTTAAAATTATTTTATTCAGCCCTTATGTTTTTTGAGAGGCTTCTAATAAAGCAAAAATGAATATGTTTTAAATTGGGGTTTTTTAGCATTGGAGTAGAGCTCTAAAATATTTATTTCTTTTATCAACATTTCTAAGTACCACCAGTTGTACTTGAAAATTATGCACTGAGCTTAATTCAATTTTTAGGATTTCTGTGAAATGATGTGGTTTCCTTTTCAATTCATTTCCAGTTGAATTAATGCACTGCTTTTATAATGACTATATCTGCATCTCATCATTTGACTCCAATAACAAGGAAGAGCTACTGTGGTGCCCTAACTTGCAAATCTCCAGCTGCTTCTTCAAAGGTAGAGCAAAGTTAGAAAACACAAGTGCCGGCTTATGGCAAACTGCACTTCAGTAAGATAACACAAGCCCTTCTTCTTTCTGCTTTGTGACAAGCGAGCTATGCAGCTTTGCAGAGTTTTATATTTGTCTAATTATTTCTTTTTCCCGAATACGTTTTCCAGACTGGGACAGCGAGAAGACTGCCCTCCAAAATTCATCTTTCTTGCCTCTGACATCCACATCTGTCTGCATGTCAGCGTATCATTTTTTCCAGACCATTTTTTTTGTTTTAATGAAAGAGAGCTACACATGCAAAAAGGTGCTGTGATGACACATTTTGATTTCCATTGTGCAAATAGAATCCCTCAGACTTTCCTTTAATCTTCAGTATTCACCGCCGCAGAGTTTGAACTACAATCGGGATGTCAGACTATTTCTTTTTAAAAATAAAACATGAGCACAAACTCTTAAGAGAAAAGATTTACATAGATCTAAAAACTAAAAAAAAAAGAGAGAGAAGGAAGTGGGCAGAATTGCAACAATAACAATGTTCAAACTTTTTATATTTGTACAAGTCTTTTATAAAGAATTTTGATGATGCATTTTAGTTTGTTTTTATGTTACTGAAGTGCTCCTTTTTTCCCCTTCCTTCACTGAGAGACAGAAAAAGCTTCTGCTGCAGTGCGGTCACAAGGGGGTAGCATTGACACAGTTGTTTAAGGCCTTCAGCAGCCATCCCGGCATCAGGGCAAACTGTCTTTGATGTAATTGGGGTCCTGGACCTCTTAGAAAAGCATATATTGCTTTGTATGTGGAAATGTTCAAGGAACAATGGATTTCCATAAGTGGATGTAAAATCGCATTTGGAGCATCCCCGGCATGCTAACCATTCTCTAAACAATAACAAAAAGGATTCCTTCAGGATGGGACGGGTAATTCCAAGGCACTTACTGCCTGGGAAATGTAATGGAACGTAGCATTAGGATTAAATGTGTGACTAAAAGATGCAGACTTGACTGGTTTCAGGCCCTTCTTTGGGTGATTTATTCAACAAAATTTCTAATTTCTCTACTCTGTATAGTTGTATCCTTTTATGAGTCAATGAGCAAACATAAAAACACATTTTCTTTTCTCTCAAAGGAATTAATAAAAGGTTATTCCCTCCCCCCCTTTTTGTGTTTTGGATCTATAAATAAAAAAATCTTGCCCTTTAAAGACACTTTTTTTATGGAAGCAGATGAATTATGACCTCCGACCTGTACAGATTAACCTGCTAATTATCAATCATTCTACAGACACGAAACTGCTCCCTTAACTAACATTTTTGTCTATCCATCTTAACATCCAAAGTAATACTTAAGACCACTGATCTGACAGGCCCCCATAAATAAAGCCTGCCTATTTACATATTCAGTTTATCATGGATATTGCGTGCTCTGTACATAAAAATTCAAATGCAGAGTTTATGAAATATGATCATGCAGCAAATGTGAGAAAACACAGAGCATAGCCTGTTCATATAAAGATGAAGACTCGCTGCAAGTGATTAATAGGAAAACGAAGCAGACGTCACATGTGAAGAATTAAACTGAAACTGAGAATTTCTTTTCAAAGGGAATTTATTCTTATGCACAATTCATTGTTAAAAAAATGAGATGCTTTAGATAACGTTGTTAGTTGGCAGTTATTAAATCAGTGACACACGGGTTTGTTTTCAATGACACATTTAGACTCATTCTCAGCTGTGTTTTTTTTTTTTATTATTCTTTGGGAGAAATGGCTCCCCACCCAGGGTGCCGTTTTACCAGGGGAAGCTCAAAAAAACAAAGTTTTATCAGTTGTGCCTGATCGTGTTTTCTGTTACTTGCTTGCATGTCAGTTCGATAGAAATTGTATGCCCCTTGTTTTGTCCACAATTTAAAAACTGTAAAAAAAAAGAAAAATGACTTATTGCCCTGTCTGGTTGATTAAAATAAGGAAATAGAAGGAAAAATGACCATAAAAAATACCATAACCTGAAAAGATTAATAAAATAAATCTGTAATATAAAATAAATGTCATCAAGAAAACATTTCTTCCATGTTTTATTTTAAAATTTGCACCTTAATCTAGTGTTTTCTGAGAATGCTGGTATATGCAGTACATTCCTTGATTAGGATACACTTTGTGTGTGTGTGTGTGTGTGTGTGTGTGTGTGTGTGTGTGTGTGTGTGTGTGTGTGTGTGTGTGTGTGTGTGTGTGT